>JAKCPI010020883.1:0-47437 GCA_023213315.1 Euborellia annulipes
CCGTTAATAAAAAAGCCTCAAAAAATTACCACTTTTTGAGGGCATGCAATTGTAAGCCAAGAAGTAAAAATGGTCAACATTCAACATGGTGTCAAATATTGACCATTTCAAGCTTTGGCTAAATCAATGATTCAACTTACTCAGGCTTACTTTCTGATTTTGTTTCAGTAGCTTCTTGCGTTTTTTCAGACGCTTTTACCGTATTTTCTGTAGTCGCTTTGGCTTTTACCGGGGTACGCTTTTTTGTTACAGTTTTTGCAGTTGTCGATGTTTTCGCCACATCAGTTACTTTCGCTGTAGTGGTCTCCACTGCTGCGACTTTCTTTTGCGCGGTACGTCGAGGTTTTACTGGTATCGCTTTGTCTTCCTGCTGAGTCGCATGTTTATCTTCAATGTGCGTTTCAGCTAGTTTTTGAATCCCCTGCTCAACTTTTTGCTCAGCATTGGATTCTTCAACAGCTTCACTGGTTTTTCCCTTCACTTCAACATGAGTAATTGCTTCATTTTCAACCTGAGGCTCGACTTTCTCTGCAAGCTTTTCTGCTTTGCTGTCTTCTAAAAGCAAGGGATGCGCGTTTGAGATCAATTGACTAAATTTTTCATAAGCATCTAATACATCAATTTTTTCATCAGAATGCTGTAGCAGATATTGCCTTGCGCCAGAAAATACGATTTGAGCTTTATCGCTTGCATCATCGACCAGTTTCCAGCTATATGCAGCACTGATGCCCATCGTGGCTAAGGGGGTGAGTCGTGTCAACAGACTAAAATGTGGAAGATTATTCATCCATGGCAACTTAAATGTACCATCCTCATTTGCCACCCATTTTTTTAACAGCTCTATATCATTGCTCGAACCTAAAAGCTGTTGCAATTGGCTCACATTGTGGGTTTGCAACACCCCTGCAAAAGTTCGTATTGCCGCCATTAATGCGTGTTTTTCAGCAACAGTGCCTAGATCAATTTGTTTAAAAATGTATTCAACAACAGCATGATCTTTCGCATTCAACTCAAAACCATGCGCTCGCCCAGTGTGATAAACACTTCGAAGTGCCAAAGCCAGTGAACTAGGTACATCAAGAATTGCGCCTAAGCCGCCGAACGCGCCTGTAACCGTACCTTGAATTGCAGCAATAATTTTATTCTGATTCGCCAGCGCAGTACTGATCCGTTGTGAACGTTCAGGATCCTTGGCCAATTCTGCCAAGCTTTTTGCACCCACTTCTTTTAGAACAGCATCTACAGAAGTCAGCTCTGAAACAAACTCATTTAGCTTATCAAAAATAAAATCAGACAATTTATCGTTTAAATCTGGTGAAATAAACGAAGCGACATTATTGATTTTTTTATAATGTTTCCCCAAAAGCTGCCCGGTTACATTGGGTAAATGTTCCCGTAGCATTTGTTGAGGATTTTCATATTGTTTACGTTCAAAAGCACTTTTTTCTTGAGCAGTACCTTGTACAACGGATTCATCTTTAGGACTGTGGCTCAATTTACTCACCGTACCAGGAGCAACATGATTGATCACACTTAAGCCTGTTTCGCTTAGCTTTTTGGCCACGCCAAAAGCATTTGAAATAAATCCGCCTGATTGTTTTTTATTAGAATTTGCCATGTGCACCCTCGTAACTGTGGTTTTTCAAACACTAAAGCTTGTATTAAATAGTTTCTCAACGCTTACATTAATGTACTGATTCACGAATCAATACAATCACTATTTCACAAAATTTCAATACAGATCATCATACTATACAATTATAAACAATCTACCCCTAGTTCACTTGCAATTACAGCACTCAATTTACTTAAAAATACTTTTTATAACAAATACATGTCACAATTTGTCGCAGACAACTTATGTACCAGTGGTCATCTCAGCCTTTGCCAGTTATGATAGATTCATTGGATAAAATATATATAGAATCATTATGAAGCAAAATTTTCAAAATCAAATTAAGCACAGTTCAGAACAAAAATATCAAGCGGAACTAGAACGCTTAAAAGAACAAGATCAACATAGAAAGCCAGCAGGTTGGCAACTTTCTGCCTACGCTGTTCGCTCATTTATCTTGGGTGATGCCAAGCTGGATATTCAAAAAAAGTTTTATGGTGATGATGCTTTAGTTGACCGCGCCTTGGTTACGTTGATGGGCAATCAGGGTTTGATGCTGGTGGGTGAACCAGGTACAGCAAAATCGATGCTTTCAGAGCTATTTAGTGCTGCCATTTCAGCCAATTCTCAGCTCACAATTCAAGGGACAGCAGGGATAACCGAAGACCATATTAAATATTCTTGGAACTACGCACTCCTTTTATCGGAAGGACCAACAGATAAATCACTGATTCCCTCCCCCGCTCTTCTATGCCATGAAAAATGGACAAATTGCCCGCTTTGAAGAAATCACCCGTTGTCCACCTGAAATTCAGGATGTGTTGGTGTCGTTACTGTCTGAGAAGCAAATGATGATTCCTGAAATGGGACAAGATTTTAGTTTGCAAGCGACACAAGGATTTAACATCATCGCAACAGCAAACTTGCGTGATCGTGGCGTACATGAAATGTCAGCAGCATTAAAGCGTCGCTTTAACTTTGAAACGGTAAAACCGATTCGTGACCAAAAATTTGAAATCGAACTGGTGGGATTACAACTTAAGAACCAGCTTGCTGATTTATACAGTGAAATCCAAGTTCGCCCAGAAGTCATCGAACTCTTGGTGACCATTTTCAATGAACTCAGAACAGGACAAAGTCTGCAAGGCGCAACACTTAAAACACCTGATGCTGTTATGTCTACTGCTGAAGCAGTCAATATTGCCCATGCGGCAGGCCTACAAGCGATTTATCTCAGTGATGGAACATTAAAAGCAGAACACCTCGCACAACAATTGATTGGGGTTGTGTTTAAAGATAATCCAGATGACGCTAAACGCCTACGTTACTATTTGGATACTGTGGTGAAAGAGCGTGCACGTAAAGATGCCGACTGGAAAAGTTTCTATGACGCCAGCCGAGAGTTTTGATCATGCAGCTGTTGGATCGAAATATAGAGAGAGGTGAAATGCCTGAACGCTTAAAACAGGCATTTCACCTGAAACAGCAAATGGCGGAGCAAAACGTTTTTTTTGCGCCAATCCGCCATCATAGCCCCGCTTGTGCATACGCGCTAAAACAATATATCGATGAGCTGAAGCCCACACACATTTTAATCGAAGCACCAACAAGTTTTTGAGTTTTTAATTGGAAAGCTTACAGAACCAAGCCACTCAGCCTCCTGTGGCCATATTTGCACAAGCCCAACGCTCTTCAAATAAAACCTCACCCAAAAAAGGCGCTGCAAATAAAGAGAGTGCTGGTGAAGAACATGAAAGTGATGACGAGGTTCAACCAGAAATCTTTTCTGCCTACTTCCCTTTTTGTGAATACTCACCTGAATGGGTCGCCATCCAACAGGCAAAACACATTCAAGCAGATGTTAAATTTATTGACTTGGATTGGGCAAAACAAAGTGCCTTAAAAACGCAACAGTCCGATTTAGACTGGCAACAAAAAAGTTTGCTGTCTGAACGTTATTTTGCGCATAGCCAATATATCCAAAAACTTGCTGAAACCATGCATTGCCGAAATCACGATGAACTTTGGGATCATTTATTCGAGCTGCAAAATATTGAACAACTGCAGCATGCTCAAACATTTTTTGATGATGTTTTTGCTTGGTGTTCATTGGCACGTTTGGATTATGAGCGTGAGGTACTTTTGCAAGATGCTTCATTACATCGTGAAGATGTGATGTGGAATTGCATCCAAGATAGTATTGATCCCAAGCATAAACTTTTGGTGATCACGGGTGGCTTTCATAGTCTTGCCTTAATTGAAAATCTAGCAGCCCCACAGCAAGCAGAACGTTTTATTGTGCAAGATCAAAAGCAAAACTGGCAAGAGCAAGCTTGGCTGATTCGCTATAGTTTCGATCGTTTAGATGCTTTAAATGGCTATGCTTCAGGTATGCCCTCTCCTGCATATTATCAACAACATTGGCAAAATTTAAAATCTGCAAACAATCCAACGGTTGAACAGACGCAACTGCAATTTTTTCAATATTTAAATGAGTTGTGCCATTTTTTAAACCAAGAAAATGCACTGGATGTAACGCCTTATATCGCACTAAAAAATACCGCTGAACTTGCTTGGCAATTGGCTTGCCTTCGAGGGCATTATCAACCGAGCCGTTATGATTTACTCGATGCCTTACAATCCGCCTTAATCAAAGGGGAAATGGATGATGGACAACAGCATTTATTTACCCTGATTTTTCAGTTTTTAAGTGGGCAACAGCTTGGTAAGGTTGCTCAAAATCAGCACAGCCCTGCTTTATTACAAAATACCTATCAACAGATTAAAACCTATCGTTTTAATTTAAATGACACCATTTTACGCAATCGAAAACTCGATATTTATCGTAAACCTTTACATCAGAACATTAGTCAATATTTGCATTTATTGGAATTTGTCGGCTGTAATTTTGCTCAACGTATTTCGGGTCCAGATTTTGTTCAAGGTGCCAGTCTGGATTTGCTGTTTGAGGAATGGCGTTATGCATGGACACCCAGTGTTGAAGCACGTTTGATTGAACTAGCAGAAATGGGCAATCAACTCGAACAAATTGCACTGCTTAAAATTATTAAACTACAGCAAAAAAATGAAGTAAAAGGTGTCGGGCAATCTGCCTTTGAAACTGCCAAATTGCTGGCTTTGGCATGTCGCTTAGGATTAAAGCAACATTTAGAATTGCTCCGTCAACAACTCGATACTTTTTTAGAAAGCGATCAAAACCTTGCCTCGGTGATTGGTGCAGCACAGCAATTGTATTATTTGTGGCATGGTCACAAGCTGTTAAATTTACCCGAAAATATCGTGATACAAAGTTTAAGTTTTGCCGTCTATCAGGCCTGTTTTTTACTTGATCAAATTTACGATACCCACGAAGAAAAAGTTGAACAAAATCTTAGCAACTTAAAAACCTTGCATGAACTGATTTTAAATATCAAGCAACGAAATCTTTCACTACAGCATACAGTCGTAAATGCACAAGATGTAGATTTACTGGAACTGATGTATAGCCAAATTGATCTGGCAAAAATTGATGAATTTCATCTTAGTTCACTCAAAGGTGCGCTGCATACTTTGCAGTTTTTAGACCATCAAATTGAGCAAAATCAGCTTCAACAACAATTACAACTGGCTTTTGCAGTGGGAAGTGATCCTGAAGACGCTGTGCAATACCTACATGGCATGTTTTTTATTGCGCCTGAAATCTTTGTGCAATCCAAGGTTGCAATTGATGCACTTCACCAATTGGTCAGTCATTGGACGGAAGACACCTTTATTCGGATTTTACCTGATTTACGCTATATCTTTAGTCAGCTCACCCCAAAGCAAAGCACCAAAGTATCGAAAATTATCGCAAAAACCACAGGACTTGGAGAGCATGTCATTCTCGATCAGGTGCTCAGTCATATTAGGGAACAGGATGTATTCCAAGGCATACAACTTAACCAGCAACTGCAAAAAATATTTGAATATGATCACTTAGATCGCTGGGCAAGCAATCGCTCAAAACAACTCAATCCAGAACAACTCAACCCAAAACAACAGCTTGAACCGCAATCAGAACAACAAGGAGTGAATAAATGAGCCAATTACCTCCTGAACCAAATCTTGATGAAAACTCAGATACCCCTGCTACTCTTGATGCAATGGATCAAGCACGCCGTTGGCGCTTGATGCTCGGTCGCTATGCCGACCAGAATTTATCAGCAGCGGCATTGTCAGGCGATCAACTGAAACTTGAGCGCAATCTTGATTATCTCTACCAAAATGAATATAAGCGTCGTGGCATCCAACAAGGGAAAAATCGCCATGGCGGTTTGGAAGCCTCGCAGCTTAACGCGATTAACTGGCTCAACCAAAGTCGAAAACTGTTCCCAAAATCGACCTTTGAACGTATGCAAAAACAAGCTATCGAACGCTATGAGTTAACTGAGTTATTTAAAAATCCAGAGCATGTAAGACAACTTGACCCCAACCCTGCAGTAGCTAAAGCTTTGCTGAGTATGCGTGGTCGTTTAAGCAATGAGATGAAAGATGCGATTCGAGAATTAATTCAAAAAGTCGTGGAAGAACTCTTACAAAAAATCCGTACACAATTTTTAAAAGCACTACAAGGTCGTCGTAATCGTTTTAAGCGTTCACATCTTAAACAGACACAAAACTTTGATTGGAAACGGACCATTCAAGCCAATCTCAAGAATTATCAGCCTGATTTACAAAAACTGATTATCCAAACCCCTTATTTTAATGCCCGTGTACAGAAACATTTGCCATGGGAAATTGTACTGTGTGTCGACCAAAGTGGCTCGATGATGGATTCGATCATGTATGCAGCAGTATGTGCCAGTATTTTGGCAGCTCTCCCTGCGGTCAATATTAGTCTGGTCCTGTTTGACACCCAAATTGTTGATTTAAGCCATTTGGCACATGACCCAGTTGAAGTCTTACTGACCATTCAACTCGGTGGCGGAACCAATATTGGTCAAGCTTTGCAATACTGTCAAAAGAAGATTAAACAGCCCAATCGCAGTATTTTAGTCTTGATCAGTGACTTTGAAGAAGGTGCATCCGTTCAACAAATGCTCAATACCACCAGTCAACTCAACCAACAAGGCTGCAAACTGCTTGGGCTTGCGGCGCTGGATCAAGCAGCCAATCCTGTTTATGACATCAATATGGCACAAAAACTCCAAGAACGTGGTATGCAAATCGCAGCAATGACTCCTGAACATTTGGCGACATGGTTTGCAGAGGTGATGCAATGAGTTGGCATATTTATACCCAATACGATGAAGACAGCCTAACCATGCACAGTAATGCTGGTCTTCTACGTCGTGCCCGTAAAGCCTTAGATGCTGTTGAACTACTACAACAAGAGCACGATCAACTGGTATTTAAAGTCGAAGAATGTGAAGTTAAACTGCCCTTTGAAGGCATCACCAAAGCACTGTGTAATTGTTCAGCACAAGGCTGTTGTAAACACATTCTCAGCAGTATTTTATGGGTTCAGGAACATGAAACACTACTGGCTACCGCAAATAGCCCAAGTGAAAATAGCCCTAACAATAATCGAGAAGATACAGTACTGCTAGCTCAACAGGAAGCATCTCAACATACTGAGCCATCTGAGCAAGTAACAACATCAGCCCTTGAAACTGTTTTAGAATTTGATCCAAGCAAAATCCAAAAACAAGCAGGCAAAGCCAATATTCGTTTGGCCCATGAATTTGTACAAAATTGGTTGCTTCAACCTGAATCCTGTCAAATTGATATTCAAGAACATAAAATCACTTTTCAAACCGATTTAAGTCCCAATCCAGTTGTTCTCTACCCCGCAACAGGGTTTGAAGGCATGTTGTCAGAAATTACAGACAAACAAAAAGTTGCTGGGCATTTGGCATGTATTGCTTATTTAGTTCTGAAAAATGCCCCTGAAAAATGGCAATGGTCAATTGATACAACAGCGCAACATCATCATCCTACACAGCAACTTTCGCCGGATGATCAGGTATTGATCCAAGAACTTAAAATCATTTGTCAAAACTTTATTCAGCAAGGTTTGTCACATCTGGCCAAAGAAATGGTCATGTCACTGCATATTTTAAATATGCAAGCACGCGCACAAAACTTACCACGTTTAGGGAGCTTATTGCGTGCCTTACATGGCTCAATGAAGCAGTTTTTAGAAGCAGATGTACAGGTTGATGAGCAGCAGATTTTTAATCAATTGGCACATTTGTATGCCTATTTGGCTGCACTGTCAGAAATCGAACATTTAGGTCCAGATGTTCAAGCCGAAGCATTGCGACAACTTCGTGGTGCTGTACAACGCGACTATCAACAAGAAACCATAGCACATCTGATCCCTCTTGGTTGTGAATGGTGGAATACAGAGAGTGGTGCACATGGTCTAACAGTATGCTTCTGGGATGTAAAAGAGCAACAACTCAAAGAAGTGACTCAGGCACGTGCCAATCATTTAGATCGTACCTTTGATATGCACAGTGCAGCCAATACTGGAATTTGGGGAAGTTCTCTCAGCTTTTTACTCCAACATCAACTTGAACTAACCCATGCAAAATCCAGTTCAGATACACAACTGAGTGCCAGCACAGATACTCGTTTTTTACCAAAAGGCTTGTTCAATGCACTCAGCCAATCTGACTTAGAACAGATGAATATTGGCATTTCAACATGGCAATCTTTACAGGAAATGCTTGTTCCGCATTCAAGCCTAGAACAGCTTAAATCTCGTTATGTACTGCTTCGCCATAAAAGTATCACAGCGCCTGAACTCAACGAACTAGAGCAATATTTTGAATACCGTATTACTGACGATGAAAATAGAGCACTCAAGCTGGTCATTCCGATAGAACCAGAATACCGTGCACGAATTAAACATCTCACCCAACTGATTCATAATGAAAAAATTATCGCAACATTGGTGCGTATCGAAGCAACACAGCAACAGATTCAATTCATTCCATGTAGTGTGTTTTTAACAACGCCAAAAGGTTTAAAAAATATTCAGTCTGGATTATGATTATCCTGTACAGAAGAAAAGTAGCTTGGTTGAGCTGATTACTGGTCGAATTGAAAAATTGCTCGAACAAAAAAACAATGGAAACATCAGCAACATTTATCTGCATTAGACCTTTTGATCTTGGAATCACAAGCCTTGTTTGAATTCTATGCAAATACAGGTCGTTCAAAACTGGATATGGATGATCTGGTTAAACTGGATGATTTTGCTGAGAAGTTTGCAGATTTGGGTTTAAGCTTTATTCAAAACTCACTCAAATCAGATTCCACACAGCACAATTTAGCCAGTCAGCTTTTAAAATGGCGACATGTTTTATTACAACTACAACGCCTAAATCATAGAATCGCTTTAGAAGGACAAGTTACGTCGTGATAAATTAAGCTTGCTCATTTAAATTGATGATATTTTTCTATAATTTTAGTGAACTACCAAGCACAGTATTAAAGCCTAAAGTATTAGCGCCTATAGAAAAGCAACAGCGAGTTGCTCAAAAGGAATACAGATGTTAAATAAACTTTTTTCAAAAATTGAGTCGATGTTTTTAAAGCCTGAGGATAAGGCAGTGAAAACGCAACAAGCAGACTCAACCGCTGATCATGACCACATTCAAAAACATAATGAAGATCTAAAAATAAAGTTGAAAAGCTCTACCATATTTTCCAGCCTTTGGCCGTCATTGAAGACCAACTTGATCAAAATGTGGTTTTGTTTATTTTGGATGGAGAAAATCCAGAAATATTACTTAAATTACAGCAATACCCGAATGAAAAAGCACTGCTTTTACTGGGAAAGCCGGGTACCTATAGCTGGTATTGGCCTCAAAATAATCAATCACTGGATAAAAAAGAAAATAAGCTTGCTGAAGCAGCACTAAAACTACGCCGTCGTTATTATGGTGAGATCTTTGAAGAATTAGAATTTGAACAAATCATTCGTTTTGCCAAAGTGCTTGAAGCGGCAACACAACAGAAAAATTTTACCAATATTTATGAAAAAGTGCCCGCTTGGTTTATTTATCTCACGGTAGATACATTTATTACCGCGTTTGATAGTCATCATTTTAGTGAAGCAGATCCGAATAAATTGTTAAAGCAAAATTGGACCCAACAGAAACTATTTGATTTGCTTGAAAGTGATCAACAGGGTTTAGGCGATGAACTATTGCCTTATTTATTTGAACGCCAAAATATCGACAGTTATCATTCTAGTAAATTAGATAAAATATTATTACTCAAGGACACCCAAGACTTCATTTCAGCCCGATTAGATCAACTCAGAACACTTATTCCAACACTGAGCATCATTGGACAAGAAAACTTTTTAGACTATATCGCCAAACAAACGAGCATTGATCAAACAAATCCCCGACTTGATTGTAAAACTTTCTGTAGGGTAAATCTAAAACCATCCGTACTAAAGCCACCAGTTTATTGACGAATTTAAATTCAGAAGATAGCCAAAAATATTTAAATCAAAATCTATTGGAAGGTTCAAGTCAGGAACGTGGCTTTTCTGCAGATCTATTGGCACGTTTAGGTGCTGACAATCTGACTGTACTAGAACAAGCTTTTGCACAAGAAAAACAAAAATCTGTACAACAAATCTTACAAATGGCGATTCAGCGCTTAAGATCTGTTGATACTGCACAATTACAGCAAGATTTTGAAGCACCTACCTTTCAACCATTTGTTGAACAAAAATTCCAGCAAGTTTTACCGAGGTTATTTTAGAAAATTATCAAGAAATTTTGGCAAAGCTGAACAGAATGCTGCTGATGAAATTGAAGAGAATAAAACAGCAAGTTATAAAAGAACTTGGGCTCAAGATCATTTAAAGCAGCTTAAAAAAATCAATCATCAAACCTTAACGTCGATTGTTGAACTAACTGAACGGTGCATCTTTAAAAATGTCCACCAAGTTGAAAATATTATTACCCATAAAAAATAAATATAAAAAATATCCTGAGTTTTCCCATTAATCATGCCATGAGAATCATTGCGATACGCAATCGGAATTGGATTTATTGGCCTAATTTATTTGAAATGCTTAAACCTGAAGAATATGCCAATTATGAACTTCGCCATATCGTTCAGGCTCCTAGATGCGGCTAAATTTAACAATCCCAAACGTAGGGAGTGGCTCAAGGGATTCTAGCGGGATCATCCTATTATCAAAGTTTACAAGATCATATTATGAAAAAGATAAAATTTGGCCATTTTTTGCGGAAAATCAAGAATATTTAACTGAAGCGTTGGGGCTTTCTCCATCTTTAGAAAAAAATGAATATCAAAGCTTTAACCCATCCGATGCCATCTTTGTACTTAAATGTTTCCCATCCTTACCAGTACAAGTTTATTCCGCGCTTACTCGAATTTGCATTGGGTGAAAATAAGCGTTTGCGTTATGAAGCGCAAGAAACCTTACAACACCTTCCAGACATTCATCAACGTGCCATTGAAGCTCTAGATTCGGGCAAACAAGACATTCGAATCACTGCAATTGAATGGCTAGCACGTCTACAAAATCAGGATGCAGTAAAACCGCTGAATGCTTTACTTAAAAAAAGAGAAGAAAGAAATCGTTCGAGCTGCTCTTCTAACGGCATTGGAAAAGCTTGGACAGGATATTAGTGCTTATCTCAAACCAGAAGTGCTGCTAAAAGAAGCAGAAGACGGTTTAAAAGGCAAACTTTCAAGCAGTTTTACATGGTTTGATTTTGACACATTGCCAAAAGTGAAATGGCAGAATGGCAAAGAGGTTGACCCTAGAATTATTAAATGGTGGGTGATATTGGCTGGAAAAACTGAAAGAGCCTAGAGCCAATGCCTTATTACAACGCTATAGTGACTTACTCGATCAAAAAGATCAGGTACAACTTGCCAATCATTTATTACACAGTTTTATTCATCAAGATACCTTACAAACACCATTGGATGAAGCAACGCAATATGCAACCACAGAAGCGCCTGGCCGTCTGAGTTCTTATCAGGATTCATACAAACGTTATGGTGAAAAAATACCCTGAATATTATGCCAAATATGGCACCATCACCTTAGAAGAAGTGATTGAAGAGATTAAACGCGAACGGTTTAGGACTTTATCTGGTTCCAAGGATCAAAAAAGTAAAGGTATGCTTTCACTGACCGCCAATGCACAAGGAAGTTTTGCAGTAAAACAATTGCAGAACTATATGAAGCCAACACTACCCTCGTCGCTCACAAATTGAAGCCATGATTAGTGCATTATCGATCAGTAATGACCCATTGAATCATCCAACTGTTGCTTTCACTTTCACGTCGCTATCGGACTGCTTCGGTGCAAACACTTGCAAACACATTGGTTGCTGGATTGCTGAACGCAATCAATGGACAAGTGATGAGCTGGCTGACGGTACGATTCCAACAGCAGGTTTAGATGAAAATGCTGTGTTACAGCTACAATATGGCTCACGTAACTTTAGCGCCATTGTTGATGATAAAGACAAATTCATTCTTAAAAATGAAGAAGGTAAAGAAATTAAAAGCACTACCTGCCGCACCGCCAAAATGATGATGAAAGCCTGATCAAAGAAGCCAAAGCACTGTTTAGCACCAGTAAAAAAGAGTTTAAACAAGTCGTTGATATGCAAACAGGTCGTTTGTATGAGGCGATGTGTAGCGAACGTCAGTGGAATGTTGCTGAGTGGCAAGAGTATATCTTTGCCCACCCAATCATGAGACGCTTAATCCAAAAGCTGATTTGGCTTGAGATCAAAACCAATGGTGAAAAAATCAGTTTTAGACCAAGTGATGATGGTGCATTACTGAATTTAGATGATGATGAAGTCGAGCTGAGCACAGACAGCAAAATTCAAATTTCTCATGCGGTTTTGGTCGGTGAAAAGGAAGCGAAAGATTGGATTGCACACTTTAAAGACTATAAAGTGAAATTCTTATTTGAACAGATGACTCATCACCTGCCGAAGCTTGAAGATGATAATGTCACTGAAATTAAGGATCATAACGGCTGGCTTACAGATACCTTTACCCTCCGTGGTGTAGTGACAAAATTAGGCTACCAACGTGCCAGTATCGAAGATGGTGGTTCATTCGACCGCTATACCAAGCCGTATAAACAGTTGGGTATCGATGTAGAAATTACATTTAGTGGAAGCTATGTACCAGAGGAAAATATTCCTGCTGTACTTTATGAACTGACTTTTAGTAAAAAAGCCAGCCGCTCTTGGAACAACAATGAACTTCCACTTAAACAGATTCCACCAATTTTATTGGCTGAGAGTTATGCAGATTATTTAAAAGTTGCTGCATCGACATCAGGTTTTGATCCAGAGTGGGAAAAGAAAACGCCTTGGTAATTCATAAAGACAAAGAAATTTTGTTTAGGCTTGCTACAGGCTATAACAGTTGTATTGCAACCGATATGATTGGTCTTGATGGTCATCATATCGGTTATATGGGTAATTCAACTCAGCAGGTAAAGAGAAGCCTTGTTCTACAATAGGGATAAAACACCATGCTTGTTCCAGCAATTTAAAATTTATTTCAAAAATTAGTGCTTCAAACCATCTCTAGTTAAGCCCTGCTTATGGATGGTTTTGCCTAATTGATGTAAATATCCATCATGAATTCATATTATTATAAAAATAATAAATATATTTATTTTCAGTTATTTAATTAACTTTTAAGCATACAATATATTGTTTTAAATGATGCACAAGAATCAATATCTTTCGCCATTGAACTAAAAAAGTAAACGCGTTTAAATGTAAACATTCATTCTGTATTCTAAAATAAAGGACTTTGCATGAACCGTCGTGTTGTCATCACTGGTATGGGCATTAACTCATGTATCGGTAATACATTGGAAGCTGTTAAGCACTCTTTGGAAAATGGTATTTCAGGGACACGTCATAATTCAACTTACGAAGAACTTAATTTTAAAAGTCATGTCAGTGCCGCAGCAGAACAAGATTTTGATGGTATTGACCGTAAACTCAAGCGCTTCATGGGCGTATGTGCAATGTATGCCTACAATTCTGCGCTTGCAGCTGTTGAACATGCAGGCTTAACGCCAGAGCAATTGGGCGGTAATCCTCGTTACGGTATTGCAGGGGGTTCAGGTGGTAACTCAACTGCGTCTGTTACAGAGATGGTTAAACTTTTAGAAGAAAAAGGTGCGCGTAAAATTGGCCCGTTCTTCGTACCACGTAATATGTCAAACACCATTACTGCCAATGTCGGTGTTGCATTTAAATTACAAGGTGTTGCTCATTCAATCACCAGTGCTTGTGCAACTTCAGCTGATGCGATTGGCTATGCTTACAACCTAATTCAATTGGGTAAACAAGATTTAATGTTGGCCGGTGGCGGTGAAGAAGATCACTGGTCACAAAGCTTATTGTTTGATGCAATGGGCGCACTATGTTCTAAATATAATGATGCTCCAGAAACAGCTTCACGCCCATACTCAGCTGACCGTGACGGTTTTGTGATTGCGGGTGGTGGTGGTTTCGTTGTACTTGAATCACTTGAACATGCTCAAGCACGTGGTGCAAATATTCTTGCAGAAGTGGTTGCTTATGCTGCAAATTCGGATGGTGCGGATATGGTTGCACCATCAGGTGAAGGTGCGACCCGTTGTATTTTAATGGCTTTAGAAGAAGCCAAACAACATGGCGTAGATAAGGTTGACTATGTCAATACCCATGGTACTTCAACACCTGCTGGTGATGTGACTGAACTTCTTGCGATGGGTCGTGCATTTGGTGAAGGTAATGTTCCACCATTAAGCTCAACCAAGTCTATGACAGGTCACAGTCTGGGTGCTGCTGGTGTTCAAGAAGCCATTTATTCTGTATTGATGATGCAAAATGACTTTATCGCGCCAAACATCAATGTCACTGAGCTTGATGAAGGCACAAAAGGTTATGACATCGTACTTGAAAAACGCGATACAAAATTGAATACTGTGATGAGTAACAGTTTCGGTTTTGGCGGTGTCAATGCTTGTCTCATTTTTAAAAAATGGGAAGGCTAAACAAAAGAATTGTTGATCATTCAAATTTAAAATAAGTTTGGATGATCAACATCTCGCACACTGCCCTTAAAAGGGTAAATTGATGGATGCTCCTTCAGAAGCTTTCCTTTGGGTAAAAGCTTTACATATCATTGCAGTCGTGTGTTGGTTTGCAGCACTGTTTTATCTCCCGCGTTTGTTTGTCTACCATGCCATGAGCGATGACAATCTAAGTCATCAGCGTTTCGAGATCATGGAGCGTAAATTATATCGGGGCATTATGTGGCCTTCGATGATCGCAACATTGATCACCGCACATTTTCTCGTAGACTGGGGTGATGCTACACGTCATTACCATGAAGCTTTATGGTTTTATCTAAAAGTCGGTTTAGTTGGTCTTTTAGTAATTTACCACTTTGTTTGTGGCTATTACCGTAAAAAACTGATTGGCAATGCACATTATAAATCGCATAAGTTTTGGCGATTTTTCAATGAGATGCCAACCCTGATTTTATTTGCAGTGGTGATTTTAGTGGTCGTTAAACCAACATTTTAAATTGTAGATAGAAACCTCCTAAATGGAGGTTTTTTTATACATCTCGATTGGGTAAAGGCGGATCATAAGCATCACCTAAATATTGAAAATCATCTTGTAACCAATACCAGTATTGCCCTTTATTCAAATATAACTGATGTAAAAGCGCAGTAAAGTTCTGGGCAATAATAGGTGAATCACCAATCGTTGCATGGGTTTCAAAAAAGCTATCATAACATTGACCTCGTCTAGCTTGCGCCATATCAATACTGATGTATTGACTCATTTCATCTACCTTTGCGATTAAAAACCAGTCATGACTGATATCATCATTTTCCAATTCCAAATCGATTGATTCGTCTGAGAATAAATAAGTATTAATCGGTATAAATTGATGACTCGCGACGATTTCAATTGAATAAGCTTCTTGTGGAAAAAATTTTATTCCATTGGTTTCACGATAAAAGATCTTCACATCATCAGGAATATTTTGTGGCAAATTTTGTGCTAACTGTGCAGGATACACCTCACAGCTTGGATCTTGTTTTATGGTTTCTATTAACTGCAATATTTCCATTTTTATCACCCATTTTTAAGTAAAACTTGGCGTATTTTTCTGTTCATCGGTGTTGAATAGTACTTTTCAATGGCCCAACTCAATACAAAAACAGCAATAAAATAAATTGGTAATAGCATTAATTTTTCAACAGCTAAGGTTTCTTTGGGAAAATAAAAAACTTTAAATAAACCCAAGATAATCAAATGAAACAAGTACATTTCATAACTACGTTGTCCAATCCACGCTACACCTTTTGACAATATAGAGCGAGATTCAGTATATGGGTTCTGAGCAAAACAGAAGATCAACATTGCTGACAATATGGCAAAAATGCTGATTCCCCACGTACTAACCTCTTTGATTGGTGCATATAAATAAACAGCGGCCATCAACAAAACAATGATTGGAACCACGATTTTTTGAAACCTGTATTTTTTGTCCCATCCGCTGAGTCATTAAAGCAGTTAAGCAACCCATCGCAATTCCGTCAAAACTTGAGAAGTAATGATAAAGATAAGCCCCGCTTTCCTCAGCAAAATGCAATGAACGGAAATAAGGTGCATAAATGATGATTGCCAATAAAAATATAATAAAGCCTTTACCACGGCCTAATACAACACATAAAATTGGAAATGCTAAATAGAAGACTTCCTCAACAGATAAAGACCATAGCACGCCTAGCGCATAATTCACCCAGCCATTTTCAATGATCAGGATATTCATCCAAAACGTAAAAGCAGAAAATACAGTTAAGCCATAAGAGACTTCAATACCGTTTGGCACTTGATTGATAAAGGGTTTTAACCCCATTGCACCCAGTGCCGTCACCAGCGCTACCAGTAGGACCAAACAAGGCATAATTCGGGCAATACGGCGGATATAGAAATCTTTGAGCTTAATCTGCGCGAGTGTGCCACTTCTTTGTAAAGTATGTTGGGTGATTAGAAAACCTGAAATCACAAAAAATAGGGTCACACCATAATTACCATTGCGGGCAATTAAGGTACTTAAGCTTTCGCCAAAGATTGGTATACCTAGAAATGTGTCATGCAGTTTATAAGGAATATTAAAATGGTGGAGAAGTACCAATAAAATTGAAATTCCACGTAAGAGATCGATCTTGTTATTGCGCATATATGCTGTTGTTTAGCGTAAATGATGCTATTAAACGTGCTTTTTATTTTTATTTCAGTAATTTATTTTGAATAATTTGTTAAATTTCACATTGAATCTATGCAATCAATCACGGATAAAACCAAAAAGTTGAGTATGTTATATTTAATCTAAGCGTTTAATTTTTAAATTTAATTTATATCAAAAATTTTCATATCATAGTTATTCAGGAGATGATCTAACACCATCTCCTGATCAATTGAATATTCAACATTAAAGCTGCTGATTACGCTTTTTCATACGCGGTTTATACATCATTTGATAGGTCACCGCTAAAATAATCACCCACAACGGGCTGATGATTAAAGCTTTTAAGGTATCAGGCTCAAGGCTTAAAATCACCAAAGTAAAGGCAAGGAAGATCAAAACAAGATAAGACATCCATACACCACCCGGCATTTTAAAGTTTGATTTCTCATGCAATTCTGGGCGTAATTTACGGTAGCGTATATAACACACCATAATAATACTCCAGATACTAATGAATAAAATCACACATAAAGAACTGGCTAAGGTAAATGCTTCAACGGTATTTGGAACAAAATATTGTAGTGCTGCACCTGCCATAATAAAGCCACAAGAGAACAATAAACCTTTTGCAGGAACGGCGCGTTTAGACAGTTCAGCCAACTTAGTCGGTGCTTGCCCTTCTTTGGCCAATCCAAACAACATACGACTGGTCGAAAATACACCACTGTTCATCGATGACATTACCGAGGATAAAACCACCAAGTTCATAATCACAGCCGCTGCACCAATACCAGCATGTAGAAACAATGTGACAAATGGACTTTGATCCGCAGGAATTTCATTCCAAGGGGTTACCGACATCACGATAAAGAGTGCCAATACATAGAACAAAATAATACGGGTCGGAATCGCATTGACCGCTTTAGGTAAGTTCTTTTCAGGATCTTTGGTTTCTGCCGCCATAGTACCGATCAGCTCGACACCGACAAAAGCAAACAAGGCAATTTGGAAACCTGCTAAAAAGCCACTTGCGCCTTTCGGGAACATGCCACCATGCGACCAGACATTGCTAAAGCTTGCAACTGAACCTGTCGGTGCTTGGAAATGGCTCAACACCATATAGCCACCAATAAGAATCAATCCGACAATGGCTAAAATTTTGATCAAAGCAAACCAAAACTCAATTTCACCAAACAACTTTACCGTGAGGAGATTAATACCCAATACCAAGAGTACGCATCCTGCACTAATTAAGGCTTGTCCCATGGGGGTAAAGGCGGTTCCGTCAGGAAGCCAAAAATTAAGATAATTGATAATTGCAGCCAAATCCGCAATACCCACTAAGATCCAACCGAGCCAGTATGACCAGCCAATATAATAGCCAGCACCCGGACCAATTAAGTCATGTGCCATATCAATAAAGGATTTGTAGTGCAGATTTGAAAGTAAAATTTCACCCAATGCGCGCATCAGGAAAAAGAACATTGCACCAATGATCATATAAATGATCAGAATTGAAGGGCCTGCAAGGGAAATGGTTTTCCCTGAACCCATAAATAAGCCTGTACCAATTGCACCACCAATCGCAATTAATTGTAGGTGACGATTGGATAATTTCCGTTGTAGCTCATTTGGCGACGATGGTACGTCATCTGAATGGCTTGAAGTTGTCATAAAAATATCCTTTTTGACAATTTTTTGGAGGTAAAACCCGCTTGTGGCATAAGAACATTCCCGTTCTATTGTTCTACCTAACGCGAACTGGGCCACATGGTTTACATGTGTCCAGCTTTAATTCGGGGCAAATACTGCTTTAATTATTGACAATAATCAATTCTACTTTATGACAAGAGATGAATTTATGCCTGCGCCGCAATAACTGCGATCTCAATCAACCAATCTGGATTAACCAAATCCGCTTGAATCGTTGCGCGAGATGGTGCAACACAGCCTTCTAACCAATCAATCCAAATGGTGTTGAACAGTCGCAAAATCATCTAATTTTTTGATGTAGACATGAGCAGACAATAAACGTGATTTATCAGTATTTGCCTCAAGCAATAACTGGTCAATCGTTGCCAAGATTTCTTGAGTTTGACCAATAATATCCTGTTGGGTATTTTTAGGAACTTGACCAGACAAATAAACCACTTTATTGAAAATGGTGACTGCACTCATCACTTGATTGCTGTTGAGCTTTTTGAATGTCTGCGTGTTGAACGTTGTTTGACATGTTGATGTCCTTATTTTGAAATTTTAAAATTGACCCGTGCAGTTACACCACACATGAGCTCATAACCTACGGTTCCAGAACTTGCTGCAACTTCATCAATCGGCAGTACAGTTCCATTTGACGACTGTCCCCAAAGTACCACTTCAGCTTCCAACTCGCGCATCTGGGATATGGGTTAAATCAACCGCTAACATGTCCATGCTGACACGACCAATAGTTTGGGTTCGTACAGAATTGACCAATACTGGTGCATCCATAGAAATACGTTGGTAACCATCTGCATAACCACATGCCACAATACCGATTTTCATGGCCTGGGTTGCAGTAAATTTAGATCCATAACCCACTGTTTCACTCGGCTGTAAATCTTGAATTGCAATGATTTCACTGCGTAAACTCATGCTTGGTTTAAGATTCCAATCTTGAATTGAATGTGTTGGATAGTCTGGAGAACTGCCGTACAGCATAATCCCGCTACGAATATAATCTGAACGTAAATCTTGTGAATGTCGGAGAATGGCCGCACTATTTGAAACTGAGCGCTCACCGTCTAAATCTTGAATAGTTTGTTCAAAAATAGCCTGCTGGTATGCAATCCCAGATTGCCCCAAACGCTCACCATCTGCATCTGAAAAATGCATCATATGCGTGATAGATTTCACCACATCGAATTGCTTTAATCTTTGCCACATTGCCCGATACGCATCAGGTTTAAAACCAAGGCGATTCATTCCTGTATTCATTTTAAAAATACATCGAATTGCGTCTGTGCTGGATTGTCTTTGTGATGTTGGCTTTTAAATTGTTCTAGCCAATTCACTTGATCTTCATTATGCAGGCTAAAACTTAATTGATACTTTTCACAATCCAATAAATCATCTGCTGAAAAAATGCCTTCTAAGAGCAGAATTGGACCTGTCCATCCCGATGTTCTTAGGCGTTTTGCTTCATCGATATCCAACAAAGCAAAACCATCTGCGGATTTGAATGCATCATAGACACGTTCAATACCGTGTCCATAAGCATTGGCCTTGACCACGGTAAAAACTTTACTTTGTGGCATAAATTGACGGGCGACATTCAGGTTATGCAACAAAGCATCCTGATGAATGACGGCAGTAATTGGTCTAGGCATTTTATTCATCCCTGAATATGGATTGGCGTTGTAAATTATTTATCGCTAAACAATTTATTTATCACTGTTTTAACAAAGTGGCACTTAAGCAGCGTGTGGATAACGCTGAATAGATAAACCTTCGGTACTGATATCGGTTTGATGATTAAGTACCAGATCACTGATCAATTTTCCTGAACCACATGCCATCGTCCAGCCTAAAGTGCCATGTCCAGTATTGAGGAATAAGTTTTTAAAACGTGTTGCGCCAATAATTGGTGTGCTGTCTGGGGTCATTGGGCGAAGACCGGTCCAAAATGATGCTTGTGCCAAATCACCACCGGGAATAAATCTTGGGTCACCATTTCCAATGTGCCACGGCGATCCGCATTTAAACCATGATTAAAACCGCTTAATTCTGCCATTCCACCAACACGAATACGTTGATCAAAACGAGTAATCGCGATTTTATAGGTTTCATCCAAAACTGTAGATTGTGGTGCAAATGTTGGATCAACAATTGGAATAGTTAAAGAATAACCCTTCACTGGGTAAACAGGTAAATTCAATTCCAGCGGCTTTAAGAAATCACGTGAATAGCTACCAAAAGCCAATACATAGCGATCAGCAGTTAACACTTCACCATTGACCACCACACCTTTGATTTCATCACCTTCAACCACCAATCTTTCAACATTTTTGGTTGAATTTAAACTCGACACCTAAACCTTTGGCTAAATTGGCTAAAGCATTGGTAAATAAATAGCAGTCGCCTGTTTCATCATTTGGAAGATGTAAGCCACCAACCAATTTATCTTTGGCATGTTCTAATGCTGGTTCTACTTTAGCAAGATCATCTTTAAGCAATAACTCATGTGGAACACCACATTCTTTAAGTACAGCAATATCACGCTGAACCATTTCTAATTGAGCTTCATTACGGAAAACTTGCAACGTGCCTTTTGAACGGTTTTCGTATTCAATCCCAGTATCTTTACGCAGTTCTCTTAAACAGTCACGGCTATATTCTGCAACACGGGTCATACGTTCTTTGTTAATTGCATAACTTTCTGAGTTGCAGTTTTTAAGCATTTGCGCCATCCACTGCAACTGCCACATACTGCCATCGATATTAATCGCGAGTGGTGCATGATGTTGAAACATCCACTTAACCGCTTTAAATGGAATACCGGGTGCAGCCCACGGTGTCGAATATCCTGGAGAAATTTGACCTGCATTACCAAAGCTGGTTTCTTCAGCTGGACCTGCTTGACGGTCTAAAACTGTTACTTGTGCTCCTTGCTGCGCGAGGTAATATGCACTTGCTACGCCAATCACACCACTACCTAATACTATTACACGCATTTCTTATCCTTTATGCATTTACTAGTTTATTTCACTAGTATATTTTTGGTTCAATAGTTTATTTCACTATTTTTAATGCTAAAATTTAGGTGTTTTAATTTATTGTCGTGAAAAATGATTAAAAAAAAGGGAATAATTGATGCGTAAATTAGACCGTATAGATCGAATGATTTTAGATATTCTTCAAAATGAGGGTCGAATTGCCATCAGCGAGTTGGCCTCACGGGTCAGTTTATCGACCACACCTTGTTCTGAACGCGTCAAACGCTTGGAGCGAGATGGTATCATTATGGGCTATCATGCACGTCTAAACCCGAAACATCTTGATCGCAACTTATTGGTTTTTCTAGAAATTAGCTTATCTGCAAAGTCTGGTGATGTGTTTGAACAAGTGGCTAAGGACTTAATGGAAATACCAGAAGTACAAGAGTGCCATCTTATTTCGGGAGATTTTGATTATTTAGTCAAAGCCCGATTAAAAGAAATGAGCGCTTATCGACGCTTACTTGGTGATTTACTTAAAAACTTCCGTCTTCAGCCTCTTCACATAGCTATATTGTGATGGAGGAAATTAAGGAGTCATTGTATTTGGATGTGCGTTAATTCCATCATTTTACCTTTAGACGGGCTGACTTGGGATGCATTGCAGATTTAAATATCTCTCCACCTTAAAGCCAAGTTTTACTGCAAGTGGATCGTAAATTGAGCAGTGATGGGTTTAAGCGTTTAATGCTTCCACATCATGCGGTATCTCTACCCAATTGAGTGAATGACATTAAAAGACTACTGGGGATTTAGTCCCTGTTGAAATATGTGATTGCTACGAACTAACTATGTGATTACGCGTAAAATCCCCAACACATCGATAAAATATTCTCGGTTGGGGATCATTAAGGTAAATTCGAATTATCCCAAAAGTCTGAACTAAAAGCAGATTTAGAGCAGGTTTAACAATTCAGAGAACTTTGCAATTCTTGCTTTCGGCGCTGCTTCGTCCAACTCTTGTTTTGAGCCATATCCATATTCGACCGCAATGGTTTCAATCGCATTTTTACGTGCACCAAAAATATCATGTTCCCGGTCTCCCACCATCAAACACTCTTCTGGATTTAACTTTTCTTTTTCAAGGATATAAGTGATTAACTCACCTTTATTGGTGCGCTCGCCATTTAACTCACTGCCATAGGGATAATCAAAATATTTTAATAAATCAAAATGATCTAAAATTTGACGTGCATAGACTTCAGGTTTTGCGGTGGCTAAAAACAGTCGATAGCCCTTACTTTTTAAGGCTTCCAAGGTTTGTGCTACATCATCAAAAACATGATTTTCAAATAGGCCATGTTACAGCAAAACGTTCACGATAACCCAATAAAGCTTGTTCAGCTAAAATGTCATTTGCTTCAACATTGAGTAGCTTTGCCAATGATGCCTTTAACGGTGGACCAATAATCCAGTCGATATTTTCACTGTCAGGAATCGGATGCCCAACCTTTGCAAGTCCATAACGTGCAGATGTCGTAATGCCTACTTTTGGGTCGGTTAATGTGCCGTCGAGATCAATTAAAATATTCTTTATCACCATCCAATCCTTTAAATCTGTGTTTGAAACAATTATCAAATTACTATCGAGTGTTCTCGTAAACTTGCCTATACTAACGTAAATTTGTGAATTAAGGACATCATCGTGCGCCCTACTGTACTTTGTTTTTCAGGTCTAGACCCTTCTGGTGGTGCTGGTATACAGGCTGATATTGAAGCGATTGGTCAAAGTGGCGCACATGCGGCAATTGCTTGTACAGCATTAACCATTCAAAACTCTCAACAAGTTTTTGGTTTTGAAGCCAGCTCCAAAGAACTACTGCTTGCTCAGGCCAATGCAGTTGTCGGTGATTTACCTATTAAAGCCATCAAATCGGGGATGTTAGGAACCACAGACAATATTGCTGCACTGGCTGAGTTTTTACGTGAACATCCAGATTATCTATATGTACTTGATCCTGTTTTAGTGGCAAATAGTGGTGGTTCACTGGGTAATCAAGAGACCTTGGTTAAAGCCTTTATCGAACTAATTCCTCTGGCAACAATCATTACCCCAAATACTGTGGAATTACGTGCCTTAACAGCAGAACAAGACATAGAAAAAGCCACAGCCAAGCTGTTTGAAATGGGCGCACAAGCTGTTCTGGTAAAAGGTGGGCATGAAGATACCCCAGACTATATTCGCAACGCCTTGTATGTGAATGGTGAAATGATCGCTGAATCTAAATGTCCCCGTTTAGAAGGTGAATACCATGGTTCAGGTTGTTCATTGGCAAGCTTTATTGCAGGACGTTTAGCACTAGGAGATCCGCTTAAAATCGCGGTACAACATGCTGAAACATGGTTATTTGGTGTATTAAAAAATGCCGAAACACCGATTGAAGGTGGGCAAAAAATTCCAAAGCGCTTTTAAATGCTGAACATTGCTCTGCACTTTTGAAAATAGCATCCAGTTTCACTAAACAGCTGAAACTTGGAAATCCCCTCAAACAATGGGAATGACAACGAGAATAACAATGCATAAAACACTCACGACAATAATGCTATCAAGTTTACTTTTAACCTCATTCGCACATTGCTCAACCACAACAACAAACTGTAAATCACAATATTAACGATGTAGTGAATGGGCAAAAAACCCATTTTATTTTTAAAGATGGCGATGACGAATCAGGTCAACTCATCATTCAAACAGCGGCTAAACAGCAAGCATTTGATCTTGCAAGAATTACCATTTGAACGAAAACGACAGATTCATTTTCAAGACTATAATTTTGATGGATATACCGATATTGCTGTGTCTACACCTGATATGGGAATGGGGGTTTCATTCTATTTTTGTGATATTTTTCTCTATCGACCTAAAAGTAAAGATTATCAAGTGTTGGACCAAGAAAAATTTGATTTTAGCCATGCACAATGTTCTGGATTGACGGATCTCAAACTGATTCCCCAGAAGAAACAAATGACCAGCTCATGTCGAGGTGGCGCAAGATGGTGGATCGACACTTACCAATTTAAAAATGGGCAATGGAAATGGTTAAAGTCTAAAGCTGCGGATGAGTGATTTCTCCCCTCATCCTCTGCTGATCTTAATGCCACAGTTACAGGATACGGATCCAATCATACAAAAAATATAATTTAATCAGTACGATGTTGATTATGAGTAATATGTTCATTTCTCAGTAAATTTATCTTTAAGGCTTTGTATATGTTGGCGATTGGTTTTCCACGACTTTTCTAAAATTTCTTTCTCTGAGACGATACTGAATACGTTTTAATTTCATTGGAGGAATGTTGATTTGCTTAAATTGTTTGACATAATCTGTCCAACCTGCACCACGAAAGACATTCTTTGGCATTTGGGTTTTAAATTCGCAATCAGGCATAAAAACCACGATTGAATGGATCTGAGTGGAATCAACAATATCTGTGAGCACACTTTCTAAAACTTTTTTGGTGCTTATAATTTTGATGTAATGGATTTTGGAACTTATAGCTCTTTTTATAAATCTTTTGTGTCCAAATCTTTTGACGCTCGCCACCAAATATCCAACCTTTATAATTCTTTGTTTCAATGACAAAAATACCATAAGGACTTAATAAAATATGATCTATTTGGGTGGTCTGATTTTGCTCATCAGGCAGCGTACAATCATTCAATAAAATATAATTTTCTTTGTCTAAATAGAGTTTTACATGGGTGCTGACAGCAAATTCACCTATTTTCCCTTTTAAAAAGGGCTTAAATAATTTAACCAGCGTAATCGCAACCAAAAGTAAAACGATCCAACCTAGATTTGATAACAATGGTGCAAAAATTTGTGCAATCATTTTAAATTGTAATGTAATAATGAATAGCGTTGAGTCTATGGCACTTGTTCAATTTTTAAAAGAATATCCTTAGTATCCAACCCACCCGCAAAACCCACTAATTTACCATCAGCCCCGACCACACGATGACATGGCGCAATAATAGAGATCGGATTTTTACCATTCGCAGCGCCCACTGCCCGAACCGCTTTGACATTTCCAATCTGTTCTGCGATCTCTTTATAGCTCCGCGTTTCACCAAATGGAATCGTCAATAAAGCTTGCCAAACTTTCTGCTGAAACTCAGTCCCCGCAAAATCTAGCGGTAAATCGAACTGGGTTCTTTTCCCTTGAAAATATTCAGTCAATTGTTTCGCCGTCTCCAACAAAACAGGATGTGTATTATTTTTAATTAATTCAGCCAAACGGACCCGTTTAGGATTTTCATTTTCCCAAAGCACTGCAACCAAGGCATGATCATGGGCGACTAATTTTAATATCCCGACTGGGGGAACTCATTTCCATAAATGAAAGCTGCATATCCTTATTCCCTTTCCAACTCACCAACAGCTTAACTTAGCTTGAAGATAATTTCATCAAAATAAGGCCTGAAATAATCAATACAGCAGCCAACATCCGCATCGCTGAAGCTGCTTCACCTAAAAAAGAAAATTCCGACGGCGAAAGAACCAATCGCACCAATCCCTGTCCACACTGTATAAGCTGTACCAAGTGGTAATGTTTTCATTGCATAAGAAAGTAATGCAAAACTTGCAATCATAAAGATGATGGTCAAGATACTCGGTGTCAGCTTGGTAAACCCGTCAGACACCTTCATAAAATATGCCCAAACCACCTCAAACACACCCGCAACTGCCAATAATACCCATGCCATTACACATTCACCATTTTCTATTGGGTGTTTCCACTATTGATTACACCATGAACTACACATAAAAAAAGTGCTATCTCCTACAGAAATAGCACTTAAACATTTCAATAAATTAAGACGAAGAAAGTTTCATTAAAACTAAGCCAGAAACAATCAGTACAGCAGCGAACATACGCATTGCTGTTGCAGGTTCACCCAAAATAAAAATACCAACCAAGAATGAGCCTATCGCTCCAATCCCTGTCCAAATGGTATAAGCAGTTCCCAATGGCAAAGTACGCATCGCATATGCCAATAGACCAAAGCTTAAAATCATGAAAAATAAGGTGACAATACTTGGTGTAAGCTTTGTAAAACCTTCGGACAATTTCATACTATATGCCCAAACGATTTCAAAAATACCTGCGAAAATAAGAAAAACCCAAGCCATGACCAGCTCCAAATTTAAATTAGAATCAGGCCGTCCTGACGATTTTTCTCAAATTGAGGGAGGTCGTTCCTCCTGAAGAAGCCTAATTATATTCAACTCATGTTGAGGAATTTATTAAAATTTACAAAATTTGACCTTTTTTACATTTTGAATAATTTTTTTTCATGAGGCTTACTTTATGATCAAGCATGCTAAATATAAAAATCAGGGATCAAAACCATGGAACATGATTATTGGGGTGATATCCACCCGAGCTGGGCTAGGTTTAGTTCAGAAACATTTTTTTCACATTGTTTTTTTAATCAAAATGCTGATCGGGAGATTTTCTTAGGGAAGAGTTTGATGAAGATGGCGATGAAATCGAAGAAGCGCCCAATCTAGATCAACTCAACGCTTTTGCGAAAACCTACCAATTATTTATCAACAGTATTGAACAACATATTCAGACCATTCAGCAACATGCTTTTGAACGCTATCAAAAGCTTTATGCACATTATTATGAAAACCCAGAAAAATCAGGTGAGGCTGCATTGAATATTCAGGATGTGGAATCTCATAATCCTTATATACAGACCATGTTAAATTTGCGTGTGAGTGCACCCAATACCTTAACCCTCTCTATTCACTATGATTTAGATACAGAGCATGGAATGGAATTTAAATTTGTAAATAACCAGCTTGAACGTGTTGCTGGCATTGCAGAAACGTAAAAGGTCACTCCCAAAGAAGTGACCTTTTGCTTTATATGAAAAACGAAAGCTTAGAATCTAAAACGCAGACCTGCACCATATAACCAACCTGGATTCGGAGTCGGTTGCAGTTTGCCATGCGGTCTCTTTGTTACCTTTAGAATATGCATAGGCCACACTTACATAAGGCATCACCTTTTTTGTGATTTCATAACGGGTTTCTAAACCTGTTTTAATACTGTTTAGCCCTGTTTTTTGGGCATAACGTGAATCATCGCTAAAGACCACATTTAAATCTAAATAAGGCTTTAAAATCAGCTTTTGTGTCAGTAGTAAATCACGTTCAGTTTCTAGGCTAAATGCAACCCGACTGTCCTGTCCGAAATACAGATAAGCATCTGTTTCAAAAAAGTACTGCGCCAAGCCGTGTAAACCCAAAGCTGCATCTATACGTTCCTGATCAGTGGTTCGT
Organism: Euborellia annulipes; assembly: GCA_023213315.1. Classification (NCBI taxonomy): domain Eukaryota; kingdom Metazoa; phylum Arthropoda; class Insecta; order Dermaptera; family Anisolabididae; genus Euborellia; species Euborellia annulipes. Next base: position 27,958 of record JAKCPI010020883.1, read on the forward strand.
TCAGGATTATCACTGTAACGCACACCCGCCTGTACATCCCAAAAATCAGCAAATGTTACGGCTATAGAGGAGCACTTAGATCATATTCTATTTTGTCTGATTCAGCCTTACTGGAGTTCCCTTTAATGAATAACTTATTTTCATCAGTACCTATGCGTAACTCTAAAGATGAATCTAAAGTACCTTTTCCATCTTCATCCAGCATCCAAGCATTATCAATAGTCACTCGCTGATAAACCTGTGCACCATGTTCTTTACGGTGATCATGGGTACTATGCGAAGCTATGCTCTCCTCTCCCGTAGTGGTTGTAATCGCTTGATGCTGTGTATGATCTACAGCATTGCTTTTCTCATCCAACTGATTCATTTTTGAATGATCCATGCTTGAATGATCAGTCACGACAGCGGAGTCTGTCGCAATACTCACATCATTTTGCATCTGATGCCCTTCATGGGCCAAAGCCAAACCACTCAGCATAAGTAATGAACTTGCCAGAACTGATTTAGAAAAAGATTAATGATTTGCATGTTCGTCTCCTTTCACTTCAGCCTTTTGAGTAGTGTTTGTTGTTTGAACTGGCTGAGTGGACACTTTGCCATCACTCACATTGGCAACAATCAATTTATTCATCATCCCGGCACTCATGTGGTAGAGCAAATGACAATGGATTGCCCATTCACCCAATTCATCAGCGGTTAATAATGCTGTAACTGTTTTTGCAGGTGGTACAACAATGGTGTGTTTATTAGGCATATCCACAGCAGGCTGACCATTTTCCAATTGCATAAACATGCCGTGTAAATGCATTGGATGCGCCATCATACTGTCATTGATAAATTTAATTCGGATACGTTCGCCATATTTCACTTTGAGTGGTTCAGCATCACTGAATTTTTTACCATTAATCGTCCAAACGTAGCGTTCCATGGTTCCGCCTAAACGAATCACCAATTCACTGGTGGCATCCCGAGTATCGGATTGTGGGGTTAGTGATTTTAAATCACTGTATTGCAGTGCTTTATCTCCTTGCGGTGTCGAGGCATTTGCCCAACCATAAACCACTTGATCATTTTTTTTGCGCTGCTGATGAATTGCGATGCTGTGAATGATCCATACCCTGCATATCTTTCGCATTCGTTTCTGAATGGTCCATACCCTGCATATCGTCAGCATTCATTTTTGAATGATCCATGCCTTGCATATCTTTCGCATTCATTTTTGAATGGTCCATACCCTGCATATCGTCAGCATTCATTTTTGAATGATCCATGCCTTGCATATCGTTGGCATTCATTTTTGAATGATCCATACCTGACATATCACCCATACTCATCTTAGAGTGATTCATCCCTCCGCCACCATGACCTCCCATATCTTCCATAGTCAGCACAGCACGTGGACGAGCAGCAGGCATATGAATAGCAGCACTTTTTGCTGTTAATTCATTGTGAAGTGTTCCAATCGCAAATCCTGAACGATCAATAGACTCTGCTTCAATCTGATAATGACTGGTTTTTGGTTCAACAATCACATCATAGGTTTCAGCTGTACCAATACGAAACTCATCCACATTCACTGGCTTTACAGGTTGTCCATCGGCACTGACCACTGTCATTTTTAACTGAGGGATACGTACATCAAAGAACGACATTGCTGATGCATTCACAAAGCGCAGTCGAACTTTTTCATTTGGCTTAAACAGACCTGTCCAATTTTGTTCAGGGGTTTTTCCGTTTACAAGAAAGGTATAACCCGTCACATCAGACATATCTGTTTTTAGCATACGCATCTGATTCCACATTTTGCGATCAGACCACGTTGCTTTTAGACCATCACGTTGTAACTGTTTCCAAACATCCCCTAGTGTTTCACGTCGATTCTGATAATATTCTGCGGAAATCTTTAGGTTTTTTTGAATCTGGTCACTGGTTTGCTCATGAAAATCCGACAACATCACCACATAATCACGATCTGTGCGTTCATGCGCTGCCAGCGGTTTTTTATCCTTTGGATAAATCACTAAAGAACCATATAAACCATCCTGCTCTTGGCCTTTCGAATGGGCATGATACCAATAGGTTCCACTCTGACGAACTTTTGAACTTATAGACAAATTCTTCGTTGGGTTTGATCCCGTTATAACCATTAAAACCAGGTACACCGTCCATAATGCCGGGCAATAATAGACCATGCCAATGGATCGATGAATCTTGATTCTTTAAATTATTTTTCACTCGAATCACAGCTTCATCACCTTCTTCAAATTCTAAAAGTGGTGCGGGGAACTGGCCATTTACAGTAATTCGTTTTACGGGTTTACCTGTTACATTGACAATTCCTTCATCAATGCTGAGTTGATATTCTTTGATTGCGGCAATTCCCCAAGTTGAGGAGACCAAGCACAATGTCGCAATCAAGCTTTGAGCTAATCGCTTTTGAGATAACTGAATAAACATAACTTAACCTAAATTTTAACAAGCAATTTTGAATAAAAAAGTGTCTAAAATCAGATTAAGCTTTTGGAGGGCGTAGGATTTCTTGCCAATGCCCTGCGAGGTGCTGAGCTTGGTAATTGATTTGATAGGCTTGAGTATTTGTGCAGATGATCGGGTGCAATCAATTTGGGAATATCAGGATTGAACCAAACCACTGAAGATTGGCATGAGAATGCAGCACAATCTGGGCATTTAGCTCTAGCTGCGTATCTTGAGATTGAACCTGTTGGTTATGGCAATCTTTTAGATTTTGCAGCTGTTGCTCATGATTGAGATGCGAGTTTTGATCATTTTGTTTTTGTTGTATATCGACACAGTGCTGTTTCATTTCTTGTACAGCACTATTTTTCATCATCGATTGATGTTCATCTAAAAGTGATGAATTCATCATTTGCTCATGTTGCATCACATTTACAGATGCAATAGACACACTGCTCCACCCTATGGCAAAACCATAAGACAAACAAACCAAAGCTGTTTGTGCAGTTGTCTAAACAAAACTAAAACCTATGTTTTAATCCATGATGAAGCTAAGAGCATAGCCAATAATGATGAGTTTGGCAAATATCACGTGGAAAGATTACCAATACCACTGAATAATTTTCCATCAACTGCACTTTGAATAAAAAATGAATAATTAAATCGATGAATAGCGGATGATTTTTATAACAAAAGAGCCCATTTGGGCTCTTTTTAAACAGAAATTGCATGTATGATAAACGATTGATCACCCTTTGATTAATCTATACCCAGCTTATCCATATGCTTATCAACATGGTTATCCATATAGTTATCATCAAAGTTATCCACAATTCACACAAATACATGTGTGGAAAAGTTTAAGCCGAAACTTGTCCCACTTTTTGCTAACTCAGCGCGCATTTCATTAATCACAGCTTGATAATCAGGCTTACTAAAAATCGCTGAACCGGCAACAAACATATCAGCTCCTGCTTCAGCAATTTCACGGATATTTGCTGGGCCCAACACCGCCATCAATTTCTAAACGAATGTCACGACCTGAAGCATCAATAATTTTACGTGCCTCACGTAATTTATCCAAAGTGGTAGGAATAAATTTTTGACCGCCAAAGCCAGGGTTTACACTCATTAAAAGCACTTGATCCACTTTATCTAAAACATAGTCGAGATAATGCAAAGGTGTTGCTGGATTAAACACTAAACCTGCTTTAGCACCACCATCTTTAATCAATTGTAATGAACGGTCAATATGATGCGTTGCTTCAGGATGAAAAGTAATAATATCTGCGCCTGCTTCTAAGAAATCACCAATCATACGATCAACAGGTGAAACCATAAGATGCACATCAATCGGAGCTTTGATCCCATATTTCTTTTAATGCCTTACATATACCCGCACCAAAAGTTAGGTTTGGCACATAGTGGTTATCCATGACATCAAAGTGGACAACATCTGCACCAGCTGCCAATACATTTTCCACATCTTCACCCAGACGGGCAAAATCAGCAGATAAAATTGAAGGTGCAATCAGATATGGCTTGGACATGAAACAACCTGGCAAAGATAAAAATTTTTCCTATTATAACAAACTTACCCTACTGGGTTGTTTTAAAAAGCAACAGTTTTCACTCATCTTGGTTACATTTATCAGATCATAGCAATCAACCTAGTTGAATCAGCGGCTGCCTATTACTTGATGATATGGGTTTTAACGAGTGCACTGGTCTTTGAGAAAAATACAAAAATTAAGGGCTTCATTAAGCCCTAGATCAAGTCACCCTCACCTTGCATAATCTATAGATAAGCATCGCTTATCTTTATTGTTTAAGGTTTAGCCTGTTGTTTTTCTCAAAATCACGAACCATTTTAACCCGTTCTTCAGTTGCAGGATGTGAAGACAATGCATCAAAAATCTCTAAAGGGCTCTCTTTTTCAGCTAGATTCACTTTGAGGTTGTTTTTTATTTGGATCCAGCTTTTTATCAGCTTCAGCCGTTTTTGCCTGCTTGCTTTGGTTTTTCTTCCAGCGCCGTTTCATCACTTAAGCGCGTTGTAAGAAGTTCGCAAAATGAGACACTTCAATGCCTTTACGATCCATCAATTTCAGCGCATACATATCCGCCTCCAGCTTCAAATTTGTCGTGAATAATTCTGCACCGATCATCGCGGCAGGTAACGAGGTCAATAGGTCTGAACTGTCTCCCGTCATGGCAATATACAACACACTCAACCCCAAACTGGTCAAGCCTTGCTGTAAGCTATGCCGTTCAACCAAATGCCCTTGCTCATGTGCCAATACACCTAAAATCTCTTGATCACTATGCGCCATTTCAATCAGCTCATCGGTAACAATGATCGTATTGTTGGGTAAAGCCACTGCATTGGCGCCCCAATCGCCCACCTTCACGAAAGACCAATTTTGCTGGCTTTCCTTCAGCGATGGTATTTAGATATTGCTTGGAAATTTGATCTTTTGACCTTGTGCCAAATGACTGGGGTTAGTCCAATTATTCAACACATATTTTTCCGCTTCATCGCCTAATTTATTCAAACTATTTTCAGGCAACTGAAAAGCAACATAATGTGATGCCGCCGGAACACCCCATTTTACCAAAGCAAAAACAAAAGCCACCACAAAGATGATACTGAATACAATTAAACTTGGAGAACGTTCTAATTTCCAGATCGAATGCTGGACATTTTTAGTCCCAAAATTAAACCATTCTGGTAAAGCCCCCTGAAATTCAATCCGTGCGTCATCTTTAAGTTCAATTGCAGGATTTAATTGCCCCAGTGCGCCAATTAATTCCATATCGCGATATGCATAACGGCGTTGATGCTCTAAACGGTCACCATACTGAATCAGCACTTCGAACTCAGATTGAGCAGAAAGTTGGGCATGGTGTGGTTTAGACACCACACCATCATAGAAAATGACTTCTATTGGTCGTGACATAAATTATTCAACTCATATCATTATAAAGAAACATCAATGTCGAAGATGTCACTAATTTCTTCAGCTAAAGCACTTTGCTCTTGCTGTGCAAGATTCATCATTTGATCTGGATCATCATGCAAAATTAAACTCATCGAATCAACTTGATATTTGTGAATACGAATTGCCGCCCAGGCAGACATTAAACCAATGCTTAGAATTTTAACCAGCCAATTTGATGCCACAATCCATGCATAACGCCATTGATTACAATCTGTTTTAAATTGGCTGCTTCCAACCGTTGTATTGTTCCATGTGGTAATAAAAATACGTGCCGCGATTAATGGATAAATAAACAAACCTGCCACAGCGTACATCGCAAAGACACCAAAGATAAAAAAGTTTGGCGTATACCCTGCAATAAAGCCGATAATTCCGAAATAGATAATGCCAAATGCCAGCATAATTCCAAAAGACATAAAAATTGGAATGTAAACTGCCGCCATATAGGCTGACCAATCGGCATTCAATTTAAAATCCAACTGCCCTGCATATAAATGATCGATGTAGTATTTTTTATACAACCAGATCGCAACAGGAGCAAATATCCCTAAACTAAAAATATAAATTAGAATACTCAGAAAAAAGACTTTATAGGATTCTTTTGTGGTTCCCGCAAAATAAAACCGACTGTTGCCGAATTTACTGTTTCTTGCGGTAAAGCGCATTGTTGCCCGAATCAGCCATGGCACTGCTGCATACAGCACCACTAAACCAACCACCGTCGCAATCATGGAATACTGCGAGGAGATTGAAAAAGGCGGCATAAATACCCAATGCAATCAAACGTCCAACTAAAATTTTGGTGGGGATACCAGTAAAGTCAAAAACGTCTTTTAAAGAATTCAGTATTACCATAAAAATAACGTAAACGACGTACTTTCGCCCAAGGCGCGTACAAACTTAAAGTAATGATGGTCAATAAGATATTCACAATCCATATACCAAAATATTCCATCGCATCACCGTGAAATTTAAAACGGTGAATTCTAGGAGATTGCTGATCTACGGGCTGCTGTATTTCTGGTGGTGTAGCGCCTTTTTCCAAATTCAAATGACTCGGAAATGGAGGCGGTATTTGTTCTTGCATATTCTTCTCTTTATTCAAATTATTTGATGACAATCTAAAATGATATGAAATAAAAAACCTCAAAAAGCAGTTTATATTTTTTCTGCGCTGAAAGAAATAGAGTAAAAGCAAACAACGATTTACTTTTACTCAAAATTCAGTTTTTGTTAGACGATTCAATTATTTTTGTAGTTGCAAAGCATGAAATTGTAAATGGTCATCAATAAAACTTTGAATGAAATAATAACCGTGATCATAACCTTCATGAAATCTTAAGGTGAGTTTTTGCCCAACTTTATGACAAGCTTGTTGGTATTTCTCGGGATTCAATTGACTATAAAACTGATCTTTTATACCTTGATCGATAAGCACTTCGTCAAATAACTGACCTTTAGAAAGCAGTAATTGAGTCGCATCATGCTTTGTCCACTCAGACTGATCAGCGCCTAAATAATGAGAAAATGCCTTTTCACCCCAAGGACATTCTGTCGGTGCACAAATCGGTGCAAATGCAGATACTGATTTAAAATAATTTGGATATTTCCAAGCCAGTGTTAGTGCGCCATGCCCGCCCATACTATGACCAAAGATTCCCACAGCTTCAGATTGAATCGGTAAATTTTTTATTAGCAATGGATAAAGTTCATCTACAATATAACTTTCCATCTGAAAATGCTCAGCCCAAGGTGCTTGAGTTGCATTGAGATAGAATCCTGCACCCTGCCCCAAATCCCATGAATCGCCTTGTGCAACCTGTTCACCACGAGGTGATGTATCAGGTGTAATCAAGATTAAACCAAGCTGAGATGCCAAGCGCTGTGCATGCGCCTTTATGATAAAGGTTTCTTCTGTACAGGTCAGTCCTGCTAAATAGAATAATGCAGGACATTTCTGCCCTTTTAATGCTTGAGGCGGAAGATATGTCGCAAACTTCGTTGCCCCTTTTAAATAATTTGACTGAGTTTGGTAAATTCTTTGTTCACCATCAAAACAGATATTTTTACTTAAAAGTTCCATCAGCGCATCGCTCCACATTTTGATCTTTAAATTGTTTAGGGCTACCGTCTTATAGCATCAATAGATTCAACTCAATATAAATTAAAGCGCTTTTGCTTTCGCATTTAAAGCGCCGTTATTTATCATGGCTTTTGTTGCGTATCCAATTTTACATTTTGGGTTTGTGCAGAAGTGATAACACCCTGTTGTGGAAATAAATGTTGTTCCAACTGCGGTAACATCATTTCCATATTTTTCCCAATCACCCATTGCGGCTCAGATGGATCAAAACCTTGTGCATTTTCCCATTTTGCAACTGTTTCAGTCGCTTCTTTAAATGCGGCTTTGAGAGAACCTTGCTCACGCATTGCCTGATCAAAGAAAGCTCGACCAAAATAAGTATAATCGGCTTCATTTGAACATCCAAATGAGGCACGATCTGCTGCTGAAGCAGTAATAATCAAAGTATCTGGTGATTGGAGTGCTGAAACAAAGCTACCGGAATAACAGGCTGAAATCACGATCACTTTCCAGCGAATACCCGATTTATCGAGGGTTTCTCTTAACCATTTTGGATCGACATCATCCAAATTAATCGGTTCATTTTCTAGTTCAAAACGATTAGGTAAGCCATGAGAAGTCATATAAAGAAATAATACATCACTTTCGCGATTCATCTGTTGGCCAATACGGCGTAAAGCAAGGTCGATACTGGTTTTAGACGCAATAGGAGTGTCTTTAATACTTTGTGGGTTATTGACCAACTCAACAGAGCGCCCAAAGGTTCCAAAGCGGGTATCAAATTGTTCTTTAATTCGATCTATTTCAAATTTGAACACGTCTTGATAACTTGCACCAGCAACACCTAAAAAGTACCAATGCGTTTGAGCAAACTCACCAAACTGAACCTGTTCCAATGCCTTATTGAGTAAATGGCTTTGTGCATAAAAAGCATTTTCACTGATCGTTGGAGGAACGTCTTCTACTTTCCAAATCGGCTGTTCCTTAATCGAAACCTGCCAAGTAAACAAAGTGGCTACAGTAGCAAACATGATCAAAGCACGTTCCCACCATGGCCATTGTAATTCTCTTGAAAATACCCACACCACAGCAAGGCTTTGCCAAATAAACAAAGCAAAAAACAGCAGTGGGATTACATCGTAAGTGAAATAAGGTAGTAGATCTTGATTGCCCAAATATTGCAGCAAGCATTGAAACAACATGATGTGCGTATCAAGCACCAGCCATAACAGTGCTGGAACCAACATCAAACGCGGATTATTGGTTCGTTGTGATAGGAAAATCCCCACAATTAAGGCAATAAAAGGCCACAATGCGTAGCTGACAAGACCTTGCCGATTAAAAACACCACCATCACCAGCAACTAACCAGCTAAATAGTGTATTGGCACCTGCACCCAACAGCCCCCAAAAAATCAATTGAAGAATCGATGGACGAACAATTTGTAAAGACTTTCGCGAACCTAAGAATAACCAAATCCCTGCACGTTGGTTACTTTTCAAATCATGCCAAAAGTTAATCGAGGGTTTAAGATCTATCATAAAGATTCTGTTAAGGCAGTGGCTTCAATCAGCCTATCTAGTTTAGGCTTGGCTAAAAAATTATCAATGTTTGATTTAACTATATATCAATAATTCGACTATTATTGAAACAGTTACCAAATTACTCAATAAGATTGCTGTTAAAATAGGCATCAAAACGACAAGCATCACCTTGCCATTGATGATCGGTTGCCTGATCATTTAAAAATACAGCCAGTCTAGGACGTTTTACCACAACTCGCTTGGCAATTTGCCGTGCTAAGACTAAAAGATGATCGCCTAAATCCATTTCACCATCTTCAGGTAAAAGCATGTGTAATAGCTGCATTTGCTTTTTCACTTGCGCCTGTTTTTTAATGGCTTGCTGATTTTGATCCCGTTGCGGAAACATCGGATCTAAATAAACAACATCGACAGTTTGGTGCGTGATGATCAATTGTTGTAAATATTCAGCTGAATCAGAAAAAACCAAATCAATACGTTCAACAACTTTGGCTAAAAACGGGTCGTTTTCCAGCTGTTTTTTTGAATCTTCCAGTAATGTAAATAAAATTGGATGACGTTCGATCAGGGTTACTTTCGCCCCTAAGTGTGCCATCAATAATGCGTCATGCCCTAGACCAGCAGTTGCATCAATTAAGTTTGGTTTTTCTGAAATATTACATGCCCGTGCAATCATTTCAGATTTTAAAGTTGCACGTTTTAAACGTGGGATCTCAGCTTTCCAATCAGGTTGCATTTTCATGCCATTGGCGCACAGACTTAACCCTTGTTCATCAACACACAAGGCAAGTTCTGGGTTCAGTCTTAAAAACCGTGCATTGAGTTTTTCAATCGTTGCAATGTTTACCACGACACCACGTAAAGAAAGCACAGTTTGGTAGGACTGTGCTTTCTCAAAAAATGTGGACTCAGTAAATAAGCGAATTTCGCTTACCATAATTTCCAACCTGTTAATGCAAACAATAAAATCAACAAACCTGAAGCAATACGATACCAAGCAAAGACCATGAAATCACGCTTAGAAACATAAGCCACCAAAACACGGATCAAAATTAAAGCAGAAACAAAAGAAACAATTAGCCCTACAAAGAATACGGTCCAATCTTGTGTTGTTTCATAAATATGGTAATTTTTAAAAAGATCTAATAAGCCTGCACCAACAATGACTGGTATACCGAGGAAGAACGAAAATTCTGTTGCAGCCTTACGCGATACACCCAGCATCATGCCACCAATAATGGTTGCACCTGAACGTGAAGTCCCTGGAATAAGCGCCAATACCTGAATTAAACCAATATAAATCGCTTCTTTAATCGAGATATTTTCCACTTCCACCGCATTGACTTTTGGTGGATTTTTTCAACCCACCAAATGATTAAACCACCGACGATTAAACCAATCGCCACAGAAATATCATTAAACAACAACTCTTTTACGATATCACCAAAGGTTAAGCCAACCAGCATAATTGGAATAGAAGCTGCAATAATACTGACCCCAAGATGACGCCCTTTCGGCTCACCTGAAAATAGACCGATTGCTGCGCCCCAAAGCTTGCCCCCAATACTCATAAATCACCGCAGCGATTGCGCCCATTTGAATAGCAACAACAAATAAGTCACTCTTTTCTTTGGTCCAGAAATTCATTAGCTCAGACGCAAGAATTAAATGCCCTGTACTTGAGATAGGTAAGAATTCGGTAATACCCTCAACAATACCCATAATGGCTGCTTTGAGTAGCAGTAAAAGATCCATTGTGAAATCCTAAAAATTAAAGCGAAAAACGATTATGGTTTACCTTGTTCTGGAATTTTCTTCCATGCATTATCACGTAAATATACAGGTAAAGCTTGTTCTGCACTAAACCATTGCTTTTGCAGTGCATTTTGACGCGCAATTGTGGCGATATCATTGGCAGAAGCAGTAATCTGCTGAAACGCGACTGCCTCTACATTCACCAAAGCTGAACCTGAACCGATCAAGGTATATTTTTGATATTCTGCAGCGTGTTGATAGTCTAATAATTTTTCTTCGTCTACAAGTTGCATAATGTTATTTGGGTCAAGCTTAAAACTTGCCATATAAACTTCTTGCATACGTGCATCTAAAACTGCGGTGACTTCAGTCAATTGGGCTTGCTGATAAGCAGCTTGCGCCAACGCTTGCAAGGTTGAAACTGGAATCACAGGAATATCATTTGCCCAGGCTAAAGCTTGAGTCACTGCGGCATTGATACGTACACCACTAAATGAACCCGGCCCACGGCTAAATGCAATTGCAGTCAAGTCTTTACTGGAGATTTGATTTTGCTCAAAACCTTGCTCAATCATCGGCAAAATGGTTTGAGTTTGTGCTTTTGCTCGCGTATCAAGTTGAAAATAGAGTGTTTGAGTTTCATCAACAATCGAAACGGAACACTGCTCATTGGCAGTTTCCAATGCCAGCAATTTCATGCACAACCTTACTGTGTTAAAAATGCTGCCTATGATACTCCACTCATTTCAATAGCGCGAGGACTTAGAGATAAAGCCAGTCAGATAAAATCCATTAGACCAAAATAATCCATAAAAATGCCAAGACATTGTGCTTGGCATTTTTAGTGGATTATTTTAAAACCACGACTTTAATCAAATTTAAATTCTTCTAAATCAATAAAATTCTTGTAATGAGAAGCATAGTGCAAAGCACTCATTTTTAATAAATTCTCCGCATTCTCATCCAAAGTTCGCACGACTTTACCCGGTGAACCCACCACTAAGGAATTATCGGGAATAATTTTACCTTCTGGAATCAAACTATTTGCACCGATGATACAATTTTTACCTATCACAGCATGATTTAAAACTACGGCGTTAATACCAATTAGACTGTTATCGCCTATCGTACAACCATGCAACATGGCTTGATGCCCAATGGTTACATAATCACCAATGGTTAATTCAATCCCTGTATCTGTATGTAAAACGGCATTTTCTTGAACATTACTAAAATTCCCAATATGAATTTTGGCATTGTCAGCACGAATGACTGCACCAAACCAAACACTGACTTGTTGCCCCAGTTCAACCTGTCCAATCACTGTTGCATTATCCGCAATCCAACCATCAAAAGGTGCATGTAATGCTTTTGGCACAAAACCTTTAAATTTATACATCATGATATTACATTCCTTTGAAATATTTTAAGAGCATTGGCTTGGATCATAGCTTTTCAGCATTATTTTTTATTGAATATCTGTGATTTAAAAGATGGCGAGTTCAATAAAAATGGCCAGTTCTTTTGATAATCCAAACCATATTTAAATAACGAAATCAGAATTCTGGCGGTTAGACCCCAAATGATTTCGTTTTCAATTCTTAGACTGGGAAAATACACCGATTGATGTGCCAAACGCACCTCATAAGGAATAGGCTGTGATTCCATCATTTTTTTAATCGGGGCATAGAATATACGATCAATTTCACTCGGCTGAGCAATCAACTGAATATCTGGAGGAATTAATCCAACTACAGGTTTTACTGTCAATCCACTTTTCGCCCGTTCCATGGGTAAATCACCAATTAGCTTAACATCAAAGGGATTGAGTGCGGTTTCTTCCCATGCTTCTCGCAAAGCCACAACAATATTACTGGTATCATTTGGATCACGCTTTCCACCTGGAAAAGAAACTTCTCCAGCATGATTTGATAAATAAGCAGAGCGTCTCGTCAGTAAAATTTTAGGATCAGCTTCTTGAGTAATTGCAATCAGTACTGCGGCATTGGCCGGATAGGTTCTTTTGCCAAAACGTAATCGATTTTGCAATACTTGGGTTAGCTCATCATCCTTCATTGATCTCACTCTATCTTTTTTGTTCTCGTTCTATCATATAGGAAATTTTATCGATAAGGCTATAAATGATGCGAAAGTAGAATTTTTCAGTTATGCTGAGTTATCTCACATTTTTAATGAAGCTTATGAGTTTTTGCAGTGCTTGTGGTCATCCAACCATAGAAAAAATTCCTTTAGGTGATCAAAAAATCCGTAAAGTTTGTACACACTGCGGCACCATACATTATGTTAACCCTAAAGTGATTTGTGGCGCTTTGGCGATCTGGGAAAATAAAAGTTTTACTATGTCGCCGTGCAATAGAACCACGTTATGGACTATGGACCTTACCTGCTGGTTATATGGAACTTTTTGAAACCATGGAACAAGGTGCAGCACGCGAAACACGTGAAGAATCTGAAGCTGAGGTTGAAATTGAACAACTTTACTGCATGTATAATATTCCACGTATCCGGGCAAGTTTATGTTTTGTTTAAAACACAAATAAAAGATGGTGTATTTGGTGCTGGTGAGGAAACCATAGAAAGTCGTTTATTTGAAGAACATGAGATTCCTTGGAACGATTTAGCTTTTCCAAGTGTAGAACGCACGTTAAGACATTATTTTGAAGACCGTAAAACCAATACCTTTCCAATGCATCTAGAAACATTAAGGCACCCGATTAGATCAGACAGGATAATCACAAATAGCTATTGCTTCGACCAATGGTTGAGCATTAAAAAATATGAGCACAAAAAACCTCAATTCAAATGACTTGAATTGAGGTTTTTTTAATTAAGATAAATTACTTGGTTTTAATGGTATAACACTGCGGTAAGCTTACAGTTAAAGTCCCTGATAAACGCTTTGCTAGCTCTTTTTGCTCAGGTGTAACTTTCTCTTTATTGGCTTCTACATTGTTATAAATTGACTGATAAACCGCATGTAAATTCACCCAAGTCGCTGGCAATGTCGTGTTCCCCGACCAACTGGTAATATTTACACCACTGGTGGTGTTTTGTTCATTAATTAGTCGCTGAAGATTTAAACGTATACCACCAGAAGAAACCGAAGCCTTGGCTAATTCATCGTTAGATGCACCACTAGTTGGTGTAATAACTAATGTTTCATTTAAACCCGCTAATGCACCATCAAGATTACCAAATACAGGGTTTGCAAGAATCATACGCATTGTAATCGATTTTTCAACATTGCCATTAATATAGGCTGTACCCGTAGTACCAATACGATATTGTTGTACCCCTGTTTCTTTATCAATATAAGTACTTGGATCTACATCAGCACATGTAGTTGAATTTAGTGCATTATTTTTTCCTAAGTTGGTACGAACATCTCCATTTTCATCAATCACAATACCGAGTGTTTGCGTATTTGGATTAACTTCTTTGTTGTCAAAGGTAAATGTAATATTCGCATACAGTGGGAAATAATATTTTTCACCTGTTTTCACTGTATTTTTAGTCAGGAAAACTTTTCGATCTAAGTAGTTGGCAGGATTAGTTTTATAGATATCAATCCCTCCAGAAAGCTGATCACCATTTAAAGTTTGGCGCCATTTCCCATATACAGTTGTGTCCGTAGGTGCCGTGGTTGCGCCTGTTGCTCGTTTATACATATATTCAGTACCAGCAACATTGGTATTATTTAGCAAAGCACCCTGATAAATTTCAAGTTTATCCGTTGAACTTTGATCTTTTTTTAAACACAAGTGGGAGGTAATTTTACGGGTGAGTGGATTGATCCAATCTGGTTGGCCATTTACATTGAGTTTTTGTGGAACAACTTGATTGAGCAATAAGAATTTTAACAGTGAGTCGGCGATTGTACTGCCTTCTACTTTTTGAGGTACGCCAACCCATTGCATTGCATAGCCCAGAGGTATAACCTTGACGGTCAGTCACGACATACATATTGGCAATAGATTCATTCTTGGTACTTAACTCACTTTTACCTGTAAAGCCCTGAATATCAACATTCGCCCCACTAAAAATAAGGAAGTTTGTCGAATAAATATTGACCAATGACTGTTGAACCAAGCGTTGTGCAGTCTGCTATCGCAGAAGCCTCATCAACTGCCTCTACATTGACCCATGGTTTTAGTTTAGCAACATAACCACCATTAATAAAATCACTTACAACAATATCGGCATCAACTGCTTTTAAATTGTTTTTTATATTATCTGTTAATTCAATTGGTTGTACATCACCAACTTGGTTAGCATCTTGTTCTAACCCTATTGCTTGGAAAACGCGAACCAGCCCAACCATTACCTTGAATGTATCATCACTCATGGTCATACTTGCCGGTTGTTTGCCAGTCATGGCACTTGCAATGTCAATCAAACCGATTGCAGCAGGTTGACCACGCACTTTTAAAGGACGAATTTTTGCAAGATCAACATCACCTAAAATAATTTTTCTTTCCGATTGAGAGCCTTGTATAAAGAACTTCGCTTTATCACCAATTAAACAGCCACCGAGTGCTAAGCCACCCTCGAGTTTAGTTACATAGTGATTTTTAGTATCCGTACTACAGTCAAAATTTAGACCATCCACAGGATAGTCAACATAAAAACCTAAACATTTTTCTGTAGAATCTGCATCACAACCATTTGAATAGGTTTTGATACCTTTATACGGGTCTTCTATTGACTGTTGAGCTTTCACCACCACAACCTGCGAGCGCTAAACCTAAACTGGTTAAAACCAAAAGGGGCGAATAATCTTTTTTTCATATTTTCATCCTTACTGAATTACACTCAGCTTAATTTTGTCCATGATTTGTTAACTGCTTATTTTCCACATCTAATGCTGAGGATAATGGTGTTAGAAATAGATATACAGCTTGATCAGGTTTTCTTAAAACGCCTTCCATCGCTGCGTATTGTAAATTATTGTCGTGAGACTCTTCACTTTTAAAACCGCTCTCACGCCTTTCAAGGACACAGCCTTGTCCATCTAAAAATACCACCAAAGGCCAATAATAACTTTGAACCTTTGAAGATGATGCATAGGATGTTAATAAAATATTTTGCACTTGAGAATCTAATTTCACCACTTCATAAGCAAAATTCTCTTTAATGGGAGCAACTGGCCAAAGTCCAACTTCTTGGTTTTTGATTGATAAATCTTTTGCTTTGACTATTTTCTTACCAGAGAAGCACGCCTGCTCCAAGTTTTGAACAACCTCATCTTTAGCTAAGCGGAAATAAGTTGAAGATAAAACAACAGGCTTTTTTTTTCTTCAGATTCTGAATTGCCACGAATACGGTTCAAAAGACTCGCATTAAACCTTTTTGTCGCTCCAATGGTTTCATAGCGTCCATGCACTGCGCCAATTTCTGGCGTCATATAAAACTCTTTTTTACCCTTCTAAATTAAATTCACGATCTTCTAAATACTCGATTATTGGACATATTTTTCACCATCAATGACCGTGAAATGCTGATCTTCTATAGTTTGAGTGCTTTTCGGCACAACTTCTTCTTTATTGGTCTTGACCGCAGTTTGGTCTACTGGCGTTATTTTGTCTAGTTTCTTAACCTTATTGGTTTGTTGAGTAATATCAGTGGACTGCTGTGGCGGTTTTCCACAACAAACTGAAGCACTATTTTCTGTGATGCTGGTGCTAAAGATTGTTCTGGTATCTCAACAGGACTTTGAGTTTTAGCTTTATGCTCCATTAAAGCGGGTTGACGTGTGAGCTGAGCAGTAGTAATAACCGTTGATGGCTCATTTTTAGGCTCGATCTCTTTTGACTTTGTTTAACAATGGCTGGAGCTTCTACCACTTGTACATTAGGCTTGGCAACTTGAGTCTCTTGTATTTGTTGAGTTTGCTGTATTGGTTTTTACTTCTTGTACCTGTTTATCTTTTTGCTTTACTACTACTTTTGGAGCTACTTCAGGCTTCTGAACAATCATCGGGTGCCCATCTGGGCCAATAATTGTATAAAAATTGGCAGCATAAGAAACCGATGTGGCTAGACTAAAACTTAAAGCTAACCACAAGAAGTTACGACTTTATTTTTTTATCAACGTTCAAACGCATTACCATCTCGTTCTGTAGTTAAGCCCTAGAATTGTAACTTTTGTATTGGTTTTTACATTTAAACCAGCGTATGGGTTGAGTAGTAAGTTATCTACCCCTGTCTTGTTCGCTCAACTCTACTGTTTGCGGGATATTATCTCGGCTACGTAAGAAACCAATCGATAAATCTATATCACTATCTTCATCAAAACGATAACCTAAACCTAAACCAAATAATTGCGCATTGTTAATTGGCACCATGGTATTACGTTTATCATCTGGGATCGCACTAGCACGAGGTTCATAACCTGCACGAAGTTTTAGACGATCATTTGCTGAATACTCAATACCAATTCCCCAACTCCACGGTGATTGAAAGCCTCCAATGGAAAAGCCAATGAGGTATCAGTGACTTGATTGGATAATAATTCTGGCTTTTAATGCTGAAATTTATGTCGATCAAATTCAAACTGAAACTTTTCCATGCTTTAAAGTCAGTCCAACCTACATCGAAGTTTACCTGTAAATCTGGTAAAACCTTATATTTTATACCAGCTTGGAAATGAGCAGGATATTCCAAATCCATTGAAATCAAACCTGATTCCGGTTGGTGGAATATAGCCTGGAAACCCTAAAAAATCGCTGCAAGAATTTGACCTGTTGCTGAAGAGTTGAGGCCTTTTATAAGCTCGCGTGGTGCGTTGGCATTATCGATAAAATATTTACCTTTCCTATGCATTTTTGCCGAGCTTTGATAGACCATACCGAAACCAAAGTTATCCGTTGGTTCCCACATTAAACCCAAGTTATAGCTTGGACTTAGACTCTGTTCAAGACTGACCTGCATCTTCCCGAATTGACCGAATGGGTTCATACCCTCATCAGCATTACAAATACCAAATAGTAGAAGGTCAAAATGGCATTTGAATTATTTCGGAAAGGTCCACAAACCGATTCATCAATCAGTCGTAGAACACCAATCATTTCATTTGGAAATCTTAGATCGGTTTTTAATGCCATTGCGTTGTATGACATCCCGATCGAAGCACCGATCGACAATTCATCACTGACTTGTGCAATAGATGGCGACAAATAGGTTATACGTTCAATTAGCAACTTGTTGCCCCATGTACTGGCCAGGGTTACTGCCTGAGCCAAACCAGCCACCATTGGCGCATATGTACAGCAGTTGCATAGGTCAGTTTTGAGCCAGGTGGGTTATAGGAAATTCCCCCGTTGGTGCTACACTGGCCAGCCAGGCCCTAAATCCACAACTTTTTTAGAATAGGATATATAAACCTGCATATTCTACATCCCCTCGCACTTCGAATCTTTATAATCTGTACAAAGGCCCGAAGGATTGTCTGGCGCATCATTACAAATCAGTGGATCATCAGAATAATCAAATATGTTATAACCAGGCGGCGCAGAAAATTCACGTTGTATATCAAAGTTTGCAACAATCCCTTGTACGTCAGTTTGTAAACCTTTGAGCTTAGTTAATGCTGCGGGGTTAAAATCGCACTATTCCCGGCGGGTCTGCAGTTACCGCATTCCCCATGGCTTCAATGAGCGTATATCTACCGATAGGTTGAGTCCTTAGCGCCGCAAATACTTGAGTTGAACACCTCTGTTAATAAAATCGCTGTAACCATTGGGCGCAACTACAAGCCATACTTTACATCCCTTTAGTGAGCTTTCTTTCTTACCGAAGCCTAAAATATCCAACGGGAAAGATAGACCAAGCGAAATATCTGGGTGAGTCTTCTGTTAAACCAATCCCCAAGGTACCATTGACAATCGTATCTAGATTGACACGTACACCTAAAGCAATAGAAAACATCCCACTGGATTGGTCTGCTGCTTTATAGGAATCTGCAAGTCCTTCTTGAGCCCTATATTTAAATGAAGTATTCATATTAAATGATTGTTGATATGACATGGCCATCGAAACATCATAGTTAAACGAATAGGCAAAACCAAAAGAGAAACCACCGGTCATACCTGGATCAAACTCTTCTAAAACGCGTTGATAAGTCTGATCGCCACAATTTTGTCCATTGGCATTACCACCACGCACTTGATTTAAACCCGTTTCTTTTTAAATCCATAATTGGCAGAAACCGATGCAAACAGTACAACAGGGTCGATATATTTACGAGTACTTTGCACTGACACCTACGAGTAATAGCCTTTTTACCTGTGGGAAAGATCTTTTTCAGGGTTTATCTCATATGGGCTATCACCGGTTTTGGTCGATAAGCTACCAAATAAAATAAGTGGTAAACGACCTGCTTTCAAAGTGGGAAAGGTTCCCAACGTGCACTAAAGTTAATATCCCCTAGACCCGCAGCCGTGGCATCTTTTAAGCTATCTGATTTAGCAATAAATGGAATAGATGCGGTAAAGGTTAAATTATCACGTATCCTATACTGTGCAGTAAATGTATTGCTGATGGTATGGCTGGCATCCTCATCAACACGAAGTTGCTTTCAGCTTCGTTGATTCCTAAATTTAAT
>JAKCPI010020885.1:0-31667 GCA_023213315.1 Euborellia annulipes
CAATTGTTTTATTAAATATTAATAAAGTAGTTTAATTAATTTAGTTAATTTAAAGTTTGATAGGTATTTTTATTTCTATCCTTTTTAATTAGTCTACTCTTTCAATGTCATTGACTAGGAAATAAATAATTTAAGATCTCTTCAGAAGATGGTATTATTATTTTGATGAAATTAATTTCAGATGAGATACAGTAGAGAAATTTCTTCTTTATATTGATATTAAAATCGAAGGAAATGTCACGTTTTCAAATCAGTCAGATATTTTTAAGATTTTTTAAAAGAAATTTATTTGAACACTTTAAAATTGAAACAAGTTATCAAATGGAAAATTTGGATTGGGAAAGAAAATTAAAAAAAAAAGTAAAAGCGCGCCTGCCATGTATACCAAGGGTCGAGGATTCGGATCCCAGGCAGTCATTGATTTTATTTAAGCCATATGGACACCAAATGGCTTAAATAAAAATGCCTGGACCTAATATACCAAATATATATATTCATAATAACGGTTATCGTGTCTTATATGGCCTAAGTTACCGAAAAGAAAGACTGTGAATGGGTGTGTGAATGTGAGTGGGGAAAAATTGTAAGTGCTTTCAAAAAAAAAAGGGTCTGACTAAACCGAGCGCACAGCTTTTGCCCACCCATTATTCAAAGAAATAACGCAACGCGATTTTTTACTTTCTCTTACCTATGTATATATGTATATATGTAATATATAGAGAGAAAGTATTGGATTCATGTCAAAAATTCGATGTCGAGATTTTGATGGATCTTCACGTTTTGAGGTCCCCTGAATCCAAAAAGTGGTTTTTCGCGACATGGTCTGTCTGTGGGTGTGGGTGGGTGGGTGGGTGGGTGGGTGTGTGGGTGGGTGTGTTCAATTTTAAGCATGAAGGAATTGAGCTACGAGGTTGAAATTTTATATTTAAGTTAAACACCCCCCGGGACCGGAAAAATAAGCTTTTAATCAAAATCGGCCAAGAGTACTAGTACTTTACTGATGTACTTTTCAGTTTTTTTTTCGATTTTCTCAAAATTTGCTCCAACGATTTTTTTTTTTAATTCAAAAATCAATTATTTTTAGATGCTCTTTAAAATGTATATTCTCATTTTGCAATTGAAATCTTCTGAAGACCACTTTACTCTTGTATTTGTTGTATTAATTAATACTTCAGCATATATTCATAATATTACTCCAAATAAACATAGTAATAAAACTCCAATGGAAATGTGGAATAAGAGAAAACCATCAATAAATCATGTAAAAATTTTTGGATGTAGTATTTTATAAAGTAGAAGAAAATAGAAATAAATTTGAATCAAAAAACAAGAAGAGGAATATTTGTAGGATACTCAAAAAGAGAGAAAAGCTTTTAGGATTTATGATCAGAAAAAAGAAGGATACATGAAACAATACATGTAATATTTGATGAAAATAGTTACGGAGTGGAAAAACCTGAAAATGAAAATAAGATAAATTATTATTTACTTGATTACTTAAATAGTGAAAATGTTGAAAATGAAATTGGTCAAAAGAAAATTCTAATAATGAAATTGAAATTAATTTTAATGAAGAAAGAGAAATGTTGCAAGTTTAAATAATGTATTAAAAAATTAAGGAAATTAATTTTTTTGTTATCAAGCAAATACAAAAAAAACAATCTGTCCCAATAATCTTTAATTTTTTTTTTACTTTGTCTTACCTATGTATATATGTAATAAGATATATATAGAGCTAGGAGGTTGAAATTTTATATTTAAGCTAGGCACCCCCATGGGACGTGACCCGAAGCTTTTGAACAAAATCGACCAAAAAGTACTAGTACTTTACTGATTCACTTTTTCAGTTTTTTTCGATTTTCTCAAAATTTGCTCCAACGATTTTTTTTAATTCATATATCAACTATTTTTTAGTTGCTCTTTAAAATGTATATTCTCATTTTGTGATTGAAATCTTCTGAAGACCACTTTACTCTTGTACTCCATAGAAAAGATAGGAGAAATGGTTGCCATGGTAACAAAATATAAACATTTTGCCATACTTATAAATTTTACAAGCCCCCGGGTCTGGCGTAGTAGGTAGAGTGCCTCCCTCCTATACCAAACGTCGCGGGTTCGGACCCAGGCAGTCCGATGATTTTATTTAAGCCATTTGGATACCAGATGGCTTAAATAGAAATGCCTGAACACCAAATTGATTTATTAATTACAACGGTTATCGTCAAAGTCTTATATGGCCTAAGTTGCCGAAAAGACTGTGTGAATGTGTGTGAGTGTGAGTGTGAATGAGAAAAAAAGTGTGAATGTTTAAAAAAAAAAAAAAAAAAAAATTACATCTTGAATTCAATTGTACCCTACTGTCGGAAACCAAATACATGTCGACACAAAAAATCTGGTGTGACAAGCACAGTACACAACTTTCGATTACCGAAGGTAAGAGAAAGTTGTGTGCTGTGCGCCAGTCACACCAGATTTTTTAATTTAAAAATGAATTTATAGTTATTATTAATCACATATTAATTAAGAGATTTTTAAAATAAGCTTAGATGATTTATTTAAAAATCAACTGTCAAATTAGTTCAGCATTCTTGCAATAGATGGCAGGCTAGTCTAACAGGCGATATAGTATATATAGTATTAGCCTATATCTGTCCTATATTTATGCTTTTATAAAAGATACATAATATATAATAACATTTATAAAGTATTTATTTTAAAAGATAAGAAATCAACCAAAAATGCATTAAATATTATTAGCTACCATTCTGACATCTCTTGGCAAATTTTTGAATTACTTGATTTTTGGGCATACTTTTAATGACACACAACGCCGGGAAAAACATGCGTAAACACTTCGCTCTTTAATAATTTATTCGTAATTGAAATTGCTTTATTTAATGGTGTCTTAATTTCTTGGATTAGTATAACGCACGTATAAGAGAGAGAAAATATTCACCAATTAAATTACGTACGTGTGTGTGTGTATATTGCACACACAAATAATCAATTTCCAAAGGAAATCCAATAAACGGAGTTGATTATCCCCCACCTTATGAAAGAAATTGAGTGAGAGAGAGAGTATTGACACAATAAATTATATTCCCAATGAATCATCATCATCATCATCAACAAAGCCTTTTCGATATGTCAATATTAGTTAATTGCTAAACCAATATCTTTTTGTTTTTTTCATAGATCTAAACATACATATGTGTAACCAGAGAAAATTACAAAATATAAAAAAAAAACATTGTGTGGTTTTATGAAAGTGAGATGCAAGTGAAACTTTTTTTCGGGTCATAGGCGCTTAAATGAAAATTTTCAGAAAATTATTCAATTAAGGGTATTAAAATCGCGTTTTTAATCTTAACTTAATAATTGAAAAATGGGAAATCAATAGACGCATGTTAAAAACTGAGAACAATGTTTATTTAGCAATTGAATATTTGAATCATTTAAAATTATTTTATATTTTATCATTTTAAAAATTGAATAATTAAATCTCACAATTATTTTTTTATAATTCGTCATATATATTAAATTTCAACTTTCCTATTATTGTCGTCATGGCTTGTGACATCATAACTTGTAGCGTCACGATTTGTGACTTCACGGCTTGTAACGCGACATGCTGATAGAGAAACGAAAAAATTTGTGTCGATCAAAATAAAGTTGCAAAACTATTTATATCTCATAATAGTCCAAGAGCTGGCGACAAAAATGGGCAAGAGTTTTTCTGAAGGCTAATATTTTCAGAATAGGTTGCATTTTAGTGATGGAAAGATTCTCTAGAGTCAGCACTTCCAGGGCCGGGTCCTTTAGCGGGAATAAGCCGGTAAAGAGTTTTTCGCAAATATCTCAAAAACTATGCGGTTTTCAGCAAAAACTCATCTATACAAAAATAATCGAAATTAAATTACAAACAAAAGTCGTTGAGTACAGAATCACGCTAAAGTGAACGGTTCGGGAGATATAGAGGGGTAAAATTTGTAATTCATATGAAAGGAGACTCCGAGATAGAGAAATATTTATATCTTGTTACCAGGGAATAAACGGGAAGGGACATCACGTAGTGAAAAAATGGAGTGTTTAAAAATCGGTTTAGAACGGCTGCTTACAGCGCCTCTTAACGGCAGCGCCAGTGAAACATGAAAGGCTTTTCTCCCGAATGAATAAAATACCCTGAATAAAACTATATCGTATCTATATGGTTTCTCACCCAAATGAATAAAATTGTTAAGTGAATGGTTTTTCTCCAATTTAAATAAAAAGCATAAAGTTACAAGTTAACATATATATTTATTAAAATTAAAAAAAAAAATATACAATAGATTTAATACTATTATTAAAATAAATATAACAAAAGCATATAAAATATTTCTTTTTTCCAGTCAACTTCTAATAAAAAGCATAAAGTTTCAAATTAACATAACATATATATTCATTAAAATTAAAAATGACTAAAGTAAACATTATTGTTGTTCATAAAAAATTCGAAAAAAATATACAATATATTTATAATTATAGGATAATTATTATTAATTTTGGAATTGTTCAATTTTGAAATGCTCGGAGCAAGTAATGAGTATGAATATTTGTTGATTTGTTAAAGAAATCAGGATTATTTACTGTATAATTTGTATCCATGAATCTCGAAGCTGTATGTTCAGTGGAAAACAAAACATTTTTATATTTTTCGTTCCTGGATATCTGGAGCTCGGCACACATCTTTTCCTCTCCGGTTACATGCTGTACGAACAAATATATATTTATATTTTTTGAAATGCCAAAACAAATAAATTGAGCTAAAAAACCAACCTGATTTTGTATATTTGAAGAAATTCAATCGTTGACAATTTTGATCAGTAAACACATTGACTTTGTTTCATATGCTTGAAATGACAGTTATTCACTGGTTTTTTGAAAATAACCGTAATGCATGGATGGACCAATGGGAACAAATGTGTCTCCTGCGCATGCGCCCGCGATCAACTCAGGCGACACTAGCACCATCATACGCCAGCGCCAGTTATATTCATTCTGAACATAGGAACTATATCTCAAAACGCACACCAAATCGCTCCATTGACTTGTCCCCCCCCTGCTTGTTACCATGACAATCATTACAAATTTTACCCCTCTATATCTCCCGAACCGTTCACTTTAGAGTGATTCTGTACTCAACGACTTTTGTTTGTAATTTAATTTCGATTATTTTTGTTTAGATGAATTTTTGCGGGAAACCGTATAGTTTTTGAGATATTTGCGAAAAGCTATTTTCCTGCAACTTTACCGGCTTATTCCCGCTAAACGCCCCGGTACTGGAAATGCTGACTCTAGAGTATGTTTCCAACACTAAAATGCAACCTATTCTGAAAATATTAGGCTTCAGAAAACTTCTACTCATTTTTGTCGCCAGCTCTTGGCCTATAAGAGACCCCACGAGTGATGGGTCTCCGATTTTTTTTTTAACTCATTGGATTTGAAGGGTATCTGGATAATCTTTCAATAAGAATTCCTCAGTTTGGAAATTTTGTAGTCCTAAGTGGGCTAAAGAAGGTATTAAAACTAGAAGTGAATCTGACTTCAGGGAGCGGTAAAAATGATCGGTAAATTATTATCGCGAACCACGGTTTTCTCATCTTCCTCCGAAGGAAATCTTTCGAAACTTAGCTATAATAATTAGGACATAAGCCTCTAGAGGTGGAGCAAATTTCATGACAATCCGTTCAGAAGTTATTCATATAAAATGAAAACAAAAAAATTGCATTTCAAGATTTAAAACTTCGTTATTTCATAGAATATATCGAGATATATAATTATACAATTATAAAAATAGGCAACCAAATTGTAAAACTTTCCCGCTCTATAACTATTCAATTAAGAGGGGAGGAAGTTTTGCAACTTTTTAAAGTGGAACTTTTATTTGAAGGCCTCAAATTTTTTGGATCTTCTATCAGCATGTCGCGTTACAAGCCGTGACGTCACAAACCGTGACGACAAAAATAGGAAGGAAGAATTTGAATTTATTTATTGTTACTTTCAATACATTTCCTCGCTCTTGGCGAATGTATTTTTACAAATAATTTTATAAAAGGCATCGAGCCAAGCTCTTTTCCTTTGTCTTTTTTTATAATTTAAATTTTGCTTTTTAATGATTTGAGTCCAATTTTTTTAATTAAATAGGAAAAAATTTTAAAAAAACCTATTGCAATTTTTTATAAAATTTTAAAAGAGAAAGAAAAAGAGTGAACAATTAAATGATAATATATTAATTTAATTTGAGGTATTCATTAAAGCATTTGGATGCATGGAGGTTCTTAGTTCGTGTCTTCTTATTATTTTATCTATGAAGTCGCTGAGGTCCTCTACTTCCAGCGCTTCAAGGATTATTTCATTTGATGTTCGTGGTGGTGGGTCAGCGATTAAACGCAGAGTGGTTGACTGGACTCTTTTTAGGAGCCGGATGTTGGATGGAGCTGTTGAGTTGTACCAGATAGGTGCGCCGTATGTTAGTCTGGGCCGGATTATAGTTTTAAAAAGTAAAATTTTGTTGTCAATATCCAGGGAACTTTTCCTATTCAGGAGTGGCCAGAGAGTCTTCTTGGCTATTTTGCCGTTTGCGGCTGCTGCTTTGCAGTGGGCGTTGAAGTTCATCCGCCTGTCGAATCTGATGCCTAGGTATTTCACTGTTGGGGTCCATTTTAAGTGTGTGCTGCCTATTTCTATTTCAGTGTGGAGATATTTGCGTTTTTTGGTGAAGAGAATGGCTTCAGATTTTGTAGGATTTATTGTTTGTTTCCAGTAGGCCAGATTTTTTATTATTGTTCTTGCATAGTTTGTTAATCTTGAGACCAAACATTTGAAGTTTTTGTTACTGTAATAGATGGCTATGTCATCGGCATATGTGGCTATTTCAACGAAAGGATCGGTCGGAATATCTCTGCTGTGTAGATGATATAGAGGGAAGGCGAGAGCAGTGATCCTTGGGGCACTCCGGAACAAATGGGTTTTGTTGATGACTTTGAGTTTTCTATTTTAACATAAAATTTGCGGTCCTGTAGCCAGCTCATTAAGGTTTGTATAAGGAGTTTTGAGAAGCCAAATTTCAAGAGCTTAAATGCCAAACCTGATCGAATGCTTGCTTGACACCCAGCAAAAACATCCCAGTGGCTTTTGACAAAAATAGGAAAGTTGAAATTTAATATATATGACGACTTATAAAATAATAAATGTGAGATTTAATTATTCAATTTTTAAATTGATAAAATATAATTTTTAAAATAATTTAAAATGATTCAAATCTTCAATTGCTAAATAAATATTGTTCTCAGTTTTTAACATGCGTCTATTGATTTCCCATTTTCCAATTATTAAATTAAGATTAAAAACGCGATTTTAATACCCTTAATTGAATAATTTTCTGAAAATTTTCAGTTAAACGCCTACGATCCGAAAAAAGTTTCACTTGGATCATGGTTTTTATAAAACCTCACAATGATTTTTTTTTTTTTATCTTTAGTATATAATTAATTTGATCTTATTGTTCCAATATTTCTGTTTGTTTTGACGGGGGACGTTCATTTCCACGTTCAAATCCAACATGTCTAATTCGATCAACTTTTAACAAACCAACAAACGACGTGCAGCAGCAGAATCTCAAACACACAGACAGGCTTCTTTTTCTTTCTTTCTTTCTGAATTCTTCCACTCGGTTGCCCTCTTCTGCTTTTATAAATAAGTAACAACAGACGCCTATGGTTTGACCAATGTCGAGGGGGGGGGGGAGAAAGGATTTAATCCTAAGGTTTGAGAGATAGATAGATGGTCTATTTTGTGGGAGAAGAACGAACGTATCGGTAAATAAAGAAAAAAGAAGAAGAAAACAACAACACGGGGGGTAGAAAATTGACGTGGAATTATAAAAAGTGAGATAAGAAAAAAAAGAAGTCAGCTAACCAAGCAACCACGTGAGGCCACTCATTAATGAACTTTTAAAAGAAACGAGAGGAGATAATATTCTTTGGTTTTTATTTTCGAGTGAACCTTTTAATGTCAACAAAGAGATTTAATCTATTTGATTCAATTTAGCCCTCGGGGCATGGCGTAGAGGTTAGCGTGCTAACCTCGTATACCAAACGTCGCGGGTTCGGACCCCAGGCAGTCCGATGATTTTATTTAAGCCAATTGGATACCAAATGGCTTAAATAAGAATGCCTGGACCCCTATATGTATATTTATATAATAACGGTTATCGTCTAAAGTCTTAAATGGCCTGAGTTGCCGAAAAGACTGTGTGAATGTGTGTGTGAGTGTGAGTGTGAATGAGAAAAAAGTGTGAATGTTCTTTTGATTCAATTTTGTGCCAACAACTCACACCTTCCGTTTGGGATAAATCACGTGTGATGTCATGTCTGCGCATTTGGACCATCGCACAGTGGGTCAGAATCCAAAAAAGCTGGCCAAAATTCGAAATCTTAAAAAATCGTTCTGAAATTTGTTACTGTGGAGTTTTTTGGGGTCGCTGATTACGGATCCGATGTCAAAAATACAAAATTCAAAATGGCGGAACCAATATGGCCTAATCAAAAGTAAAAATGCTTACAATGTGAAGAATAATTATTAGTTTTTTATAAAATTTGTTGAATAGGGTTATTCAGAACAGAGGCGTCATTTGAGGGGGCAGGAGCTATAGACCCCCCCCCCCAAGGGCTCTGATTTTTTAAAAATTTTATATTATTCTAAATAAAATTACATAAATTTAAGTGTAAATAAAATTACAATCATATAGTTCAAATAAAACAAATATAATTTTAATATAAATTTATAAAAATTTAAAAATTTATTAAAATCAAAAATTATCATGAAATTTGAGTTTAAAAAAAAAATTGTTTGCATTTAAATTCTAAATAACCATATGTACAGTATACATGTACAGTATATAGGCCTACATTATATACGTTGAAGTGAAGTTTAAACAATTATCCAAGCGCACGAAAAAATTATTTATACCTTTTTTAGTTACGCTAAAATAATATTTCGTATTTTCTTTTTTATAAAAAAGAAAATATAAACTCATCTGCGGGAACTGAGAAGATGCCTGTTGAGATTAGACTTGAATCATATTATATATTTAAGCTTGAATATCTTGGGCAAGTTCTTCTCACCTCCACCTTCAACTGAGGCTAAGAATGGTTCGGTGCTTTGTGTTCTCGACATTCTTCTATGAAGTGGAATCATGGACTCTAAATAAGGATCTGTGTAAAAGAGTAGGCGCATTCGAAATGCGGACCTACAGAAGAATGCTCCACATTTCCTGGATAGTTCTGTTAACCATGTGAACAAAACACCAGAAATAATGTTCAATGTAAAGAGGCGGAAACTGGAGTATCTTGGGGATGTTCTTCGTGGCTAGAGATACTCAATGCTCCGTCTTATAATGGAAGGAAAGATCTGGGAAAAGCGGAGCGTCGGGATAAGAAGAACATCCTGGCGGGAGAGGTTAGAGTTCTCCTCGACGTCGGGTCTATTCCAGGAAGCGGCTCATAGTCATGATGATGACCAAAATCCGAGGGAAGAGGGCACCTTAAGAAGAAGAAGAATATTTATGCCTCCTCTATTGAATCAAAGTTGAAGATTGATCATCGTATAAGCAAAATCAGTGAATAGTTGTGTCCTATGAAATCCGATGTTTCTTCAAAGATATTTCTTGAAAATTGACAAGATTTCTAGGGATTTTTCAGCCGCAGCACACAGCCAAGTGCGAATAAAAAATAAAATGTATCTTTTTTTTTTATACATTTCTATAAAAATATATATATTTTTTAGAAATGACTGATGATGGAGCACCGAAACGTCTCCGGAATATTGTTTAGGCTTTCAGAATCTTTTATTTTTGGCTACTTCTACTCTTTTTCTCAACAAAAATACTTTAAAAATTGTAGATTATGTCATTTGTGGTGTCATTAAGTGTTTTATTTTTCCCTACCTCAATGGAATGGACACCAGCCATTGGAAAAAAAATCTGGTGTGACTGGCGCACAGCACACAACTTTCGATTACCGAAGGTAAGAGAAAGTTGTGTACTGTGCTTGTCACACCAGATTTTTTGTGTCGACATATATTTAGTTCCCGACAGTACGGAACATATGATGAATTCAGATGTAAAATTTTTAAGTATGGGAAAATATTTATATTTTGTTACCATGGCAACCATTTCTCCTATCCTTCCCTATGAAATACAAGAGTAAAGTGGTCTTCAGAAGATTTCAATCGCAAAATGAGAATATACATTTTAAAGAGCATCTAAAAAATAATTGATTTTTGAATTTTAAAAAAAATCGTTGGAGCAAATTTTGAGAAAATCGAAAAAAACTGAAAAAGTGCATCAGTAAAGTACCAGTACTCTTTGGCCGATTTTGATTAAAAGCTTATTTTTCCGGTCCCGGGGGTGTTTAACTTAAATATAAAATTTCAACCTCATAGCTCAATTCCTTCATGCTTAAAATTGAACACACACCCACACACCCACCCACACACCCACCCACACACACACACACACACAGACAGACCATGTCGCGAAAATCACTTTTTGGATTCAGGGGACCTCAAAACGTGAAGATCCATCAAAATCTCGACATCGAATTTTTGACATGAATCCAATACTTTCTCTCTAGATATATATATTACATATATACATAGGTAAGAGAAAATAAAAATAAAGACACCAACCCTTTAGTAGATAAACAACATATTATTAACAGAGTGAAATTTTTTTTTTCTTGAAATACAATAAATACATATATGTATTTGGAAAGAAGACATTCCCCCGAGTAAAATGATATATCACACTTGTATCTAAATTTGTTGTTTAGTTGTGAAAACAAAAGAAATTATCTGTTGCACTTGGAGCATCTCAAATTGCCATTTAAGGCAAAATCAAATTAATTAAAATTTTATTTTATTAAAAAAAAAATAAATGCGAGATTTTAATAGATTATTATAATTAATTTTTAAATAATTACTTATTTGATTTAATTAAAGATCTTTTTTAAATTCCACAACACAAAAACATTGAAACGGAAATAAAAAGAATTTGAGTTTGCAGTTTTAATAGCAATCAACGAGTGAGATGACGATTAAAAAAGAAAAAAAAATTAATTGTAGTAACTTAGGCTCTCTGATCATAACATCATTTTTTATATAAAATATCTTAAAGATAAATTACGTTATAATTTTTTTTTTTTTTTTTTTTTTTTGGTGGGCGTTGAATTGGAGTCTTTATAAGCGCTTAATTAATTTGATTTTTATAACTCAATTTTCGTGAGGGTTTATCTACGTGCATTTAATGTCTTTTAAATTATATTTTATGGGCTGCTCAACGCCCCCGCTGCTGCTATCTAGTGTACAAAAATATAATTTCATTTTTATAGAATATAATTATATAATTGTGAGATTTAATTAATTCTCGTTAATTGGCCTTTGCCAATGCATTGAATAGCATTTTTTAACGCTTACATTACTTTTTAACACCTATTTGTTTATTTTAACGCCTGTTTTAGAGAATATCCTAAAATAACTCCTGTCCTTTCTTATTAAAGTCAGAATTTTTTTTATTTAATTAACTTTTCCTTAAAAAAAATAAAATATTCCTTCTTTTACTTGTGACAGAATTTGTCTCTTTACACACACACACACACCAGAGAGATATATAAACACCCAACTGTCAAATATAAATCACAATTAGTCCGTTTATATTGAGAAGCTTCTGCTGTTGTTGGTGCTGTTTAGGGAAAAGAAGAAGACAACAACATGCAGGCTTTTCTTCTCTTTTCTCTTAGGAGATTTTCCGAAAAAGAAAGAAAAAAAAAATGGAGACAAACGAGCGGTTAAAACGAATAGGGAGAGGGGGCGATATCGTCGTCTCCTTTTCACCCTTTTCATCTCTTAAAGTATAAATGTAGAATAAAAGGTTACGTATTCTATATGAGATCTTGAAAAAAAAAAAAAAAAGAAATAGAGCATTTATTGTAGGTGCAAAGAAAAAAAAAAACAGCCATTTGCAAGATTATAGATTAAAGGATAGATAACAAACAACACAATCTTTTGTTGATATGAATTTAAATGTATTTCACAAAAATATGTTACATTAGAGGTGGGCGTTCGTTCTTTTTCTTATCGAAATAATTTATATCTTCCGTTCAAATCTTTTGAAATTGAGCCATGGACTAGAATCAAGCTTACCCAGATAATATATTTATTTATAATTAAAGAGATGATGAATAGACAGCAAATAATACAATAACAAACATCTTTTTAATATTCTCTGACGACGTTTCGAATGCAAATCGCTACCATCGTCAGGATTTTGGTCAATAAAATTTATTCATATATAAGGAAAATCTTTTATTGCAACAGTGTATAATAACTAAGTATAAGTACAGAAATAAAAGTCAAAAGCGTAGATTGATAGAGCACAAAATGTTCATAAACAAACCTTTTGAACATCAAGGAAACATGAAACATGAAATACGTTTCATAAAATAAGTACACATTGCCGTAAATGAGAATACGCACATCAGCGAAATATGTTTCAAGTGACGTCATAGCGAAGCAAATCCTGTAGAAACGTGTTTACTTGTAATAGGTTCTGTTCTATATTTTTGTTTCTTGTTTCTCGTTATCGCGTCGCAGGCAATATTTGATAAGTTTTAAAATGAAAGACGACGTAGAATTTAATGTAGTGTTTGTGTCAGTCATTGAAAAACATGAGGTGGTTTATAATTACAAGTTGGAGAAGTATTCTAAAAGACATAAATTTCTCCGGATGCTCACTTAATTCTTTTGACACTATATAAGAACCATGTTTAAAATTTATGTGGTTATACGGATGTACCCAGTAACGTCGTTTCTTTCGTTTTGATTTATTTTTGTGTTTTGATAATAATAATGTGGTTTCAACCCCCCAACTACTACGTCGTCATCGGTGTCCATTGCTAACTGAAACAAATTAATTTAATTTGATTTTGGTTTGGGCATCGATGAAGCACAAACTTTCTATTTCATATTTCATGTTTCTAGTTTCCTTGATGTGTGGCTTGCCTAAAAGTTACATAAAAATTATATGAAGTTCTCATTCACACACTCACACTCACATTCACACTGTCTTTTCGGCCACTCAGGCCATATAAGACTTTTACGACATCCGTTATTGACTAATATACATATTTGGGGTCCAGGCATTTCTATTTAAGCCATTTGGAATCCAAAAATCATCTGACTGCCTGGGGTCCGAACCCGCGACTTTTGGTATACGAGGTTAGCACGCTAACCCCTACACCAAGCCCCGAGGGTTATATAAGGTTCTATTTATTTAAAACAATCTTCTATATATAAATTAAATATATATATATATATATATGTTCTGGAAGGTTTCCGCGACCGGATGTATGCGAAGATAAGTTTTCTCGGGTTGTGTCGCGTGTGATGTTGAGATTTACTCGACGTTTCGGCTCTCCTTTTGGAGCCATTTTCAAGAGTATGGAATTAGGGGGAATTGTTGGGGTGGTTTGTTTACGGGGTCGCAGTCTTGCTGGTCCCCAGGTCAATTTGGATGCCTCAGAGGCTTGGTTTGGTCTCTGAGAGCAGGAGGAAGGTTGAGTGTGTGTAATTGCGTTTGTGTTCGGTTTGGGTTGACTACGGGGCCTCAGTCTGCCTCCCCAAGTCGATGTGTTATTGGTTTGGTTAGTGGATGTGTTAGGAGATTGGGTTTGTTTCTGAGATTTGGATTGGGTGTGTGTATGTGTGATCGTGTCTGTGTTTGATTTATGTTGACTTTGGGGCCTCAATCTGCCTACTCCCCCAGTCGATGTATTGCCGGATGTTTCCGAGGCTTGTGTTTGTCTTTGAGATGTGTTGGGTTGTGTGGTGGCGGTTTGCGTGTTGATGGTCGAAGTGATTTGTGTTTTGGTTTGTCTTACTGCTGTGGCGCTCGAGGTCTTGAATGCTCGCTGGCTAGCTGACGACTGAGCCTTCTCGGCTGGGTTTGCTGCTTTTATACCTGAGTTAATTGGGGTACTAATGGTCATTCCTTTGTTATTGCCTGACCCATTTTTAGAGCTAATTAGTTTCGGAGTGGTAATCCCTTTTTGAATCATAATGGACTGCTTAATTAGTGTGGTGGAAGGGGACCCTTTGTTAGGTTTAATGACCTTGCTAATGGAGGTCCCTTTGTTAGTAGTAATCCCTTTGTTAATGTTAGAAGTTTTGATAATTAATTGGTTAACGGGTGTGTGTGGAATGTGAAGTGTTTGATCCTTGTCTTTGACCTGCCTGGGTGGTCTTTTGCTCAGCATTGGAATTAGAGGTTTCCATGTGGACGGGAAGTTAAGGGCATCGTCTCTTTTGTTTAGACATTCTGGCCTTTTGTGGATTTCTATGGCTTCACGTGTGACGCGGGTGTGGAAGTTGTCTATTGATTCTATTGTTTTGCTTTGGTCGAAGTTCATAGTATGGCCAGTTTCATTGTGGTGTTTAACGATGGCTGATTGCGGGTCGAGTTTCCTTAGTGCTATTTTGTGTTCATAAATTCTAAAATTGATTCGTCTGTTGGTTTGACCTATGTATGACCGGTGACATTCTGCACAAGGTATTTCATAGACCCCGGGGGGATTCATTCGGAATGGTGTCTTTCGGGTTTCTTATTAGGTTTGATAGTTTTTGGTGTGTGGTGAAAATGGGTTTTATGTCTTTCTTTTGGAGAATGCGGCCAATTTTATCTGTTATGCCTTTTATGTATGGGAGGAATGCCTTGTGTGTGTTTGGATCTTCAAGTTCCCTTGTAGTTTGTGTTGGTGGTTTTGGTTTTCCCGCATTGTGTATGTGTTTAAGTACCTGGTGTTTGTTGTAACCATTTTGGGTTAGTGCTTCGGTTAGTTTATGTATTTCTTTTTGTCTGTTTTGGTTGTCGGTTAGTCTGAGAGAACGTGTTACGAGGGTACGGATTACTGAGTTTAATTGTGCTGGGTGGTGGTGGGAATCGGCCTTTAGGTACCGATTTGTGTGGGTTGGTTTTCTGTATACTGTGTGTGAGAAACCTTTGCTTAAGTTTTTGGTGATAAGGACGTCTAAGAATGGGAGTGAGAGGTCTTTCTCGATTTCTAATGTGGCGATGACATTAGAAATCGAGAAAGACCTCTCACTCCCATTCTTAGACGTCCTTATCACCAAAAACTTAAGCAAAGGTTTCTCACACACAGTATACAGAAAACCAACCCACACAAATCGGTACCTAAAGGCCGATTCCCACCACCACCCAGCACAATTAAACTCAGTAATCCGTACCCTCGTAACACGTTCTCTCAGACTAACCGACAACCAAAACAGACAAAAAGAAATACATAAACTAACCGAAGCACTAACCCAAAATGGTTACAACAAACACCAGGTACTTAAACACATACACAATGCGGGAAAACCAAAACCACCAACACAAATAGGAACTTGAAGATCCAAACACACACAAGGCATTCCTCCCATACATAAAAGGCATAACAGATAAAATTGGCCGCATTCTCCAAAGAAAGACATAAAACCCATTTTCACCACACACCAAAAACTATCAAACCTAATAAGAAACCCGAAAGACACCATTCCGAATGATCCCCCGGGGTTGCACAAACCTTGTGCAGATGTCACCGGTCTACATAGGTCAAACCAACAGACGAATCAATTTTAGAATTTATGAACACAAAATAGCACTAAGGAAACTCGACCCGCAATCAGCCATCGTTAAACACCACAATGAAACTGGCCATACCATGAACTTCGACCAAAGCAAAACAATAGAATCAATAGACAACTTCCACACCCGCATCACACGTGAAGCTATAGAAAATCCACGAAAGGCCAGAATGTCTATAACAAAGACACGTCCACATGGAAACCTCTAATTCCAACGCTGAGAAAAGACCACCCAGGCAGGTCAAAGACAAGGATCAAACACCTCGCATTCCACACACCCCCGTTAACCAATTAATTATCAAAACTCTAACATTAACAAAGGGATTACTACTAACAAAGGGACTTCCATTAGCAAGGTCATTAAACCTAACAAAGGGTCCCCTTCCACCACACTAATTAAGCAGTCCATTATGATTCAAAAAGGGATTACCACTCCGAAACTAATTAGCTCTAAAAATGGGTCAGGCAACAACAAAGGAATGACCATTAGTACCCCAATTAACTCAGGTATAAAAGCAGCAACCCAACTGAGAAGGCTCAGTCGTCAGCTAGCCAGCGAGCATTCAAGACCTCGAGCGCCACGCAGCAGTAAGACAAACCAAAACACAAATCACTTCGACCATCAACACGCACAAACCGCCACCCACAACCCACACATCTCAAAAGACAAACACAAGCCCGGAACATCCGGCAATACATCGACTGGGGGAGTAGGCAGATTGAGGTCCCAAAGTCAACCTAAATCAAACACAGACACGATCACACTACACACACCCAATCCAAATCTCAGAAACAAACCCAATCTCCTAACACATCCACTAACCAAACCAATAACACATCGACTGGGGAGGCAGACTGAGGGCCCCGTAGTCAACCCAAACCGAACACAAACGCAATTACACTCACTCAACCTTCCTCCTGCTCTCAGAGACCAAACCAAGCCTCTGAGGCATCCAAATTGACCTGGGGACCAGCAAGACTGCGACCCCGTAAACAATCCACCCCAACAATTCCCCCTAATTCCATACTCTTGAAAATGGCTCCAAAAGGAGAGCCGAAACGTCGAGTAAATCTCCACATCACACGCGACACAACCCGAGAAAACTTATCTTCACATATATATATATATATATATATATAACTCGCTAATGTCTGTCTTTCTGATTACCTGTCAATCTCTGTTTGGCTAACTTCCCGTAATTTCGAAACGGAATTTTATATGCTCAAAAAGGACTTTCTAATGATTACAGGAAAAATTTTTGAAACTTTGTGAGTCATTAATTGTTTAAGTCACTATTTCTCCCATAGGAAATGTATGGAAGAAATATTTGTGTATTCTTTGAAAAATCAAAGCAATAATAAAATTATGGGGGGCGTTCCACACACTGATTGCTCGGGGTCACTCAATCCTGAACTTTCGCCGCGCTTGGCATCCCACTTAACCTCAACGATTGTGGTGCCTGTTGATCTCCTCCCGGGTTGCCACGCCCCTGGCCAATTTTACTTTGGACCACTGTGGTAGCATAAATCTATTTTTTTGCGCTCTTTATTTATTAATCGTTGAAGTTGAATTAGGTTTAATCTCGTCTATTAATTAAGGTTCATCTGGCCTTGAAATATTCAAATTTTCTCCGCAAAAGGAGTAAATCGAAATGCGACGCCGCTAGTTAATAATTCTCTTCATTTTCTGGAAGCTAATTATTATTTACATAAAAAATAAGAAGGGAGTATGTTCTCACTTTCTCTTCTTTCTCGTTATAAACAAAAAGAGTGAAAAAAAAACGTGAGAGAGAGAGCTTAACTTTAATATTTTGAATAAATGAAATAATTTTACTCTCTGGATTTTCCAGACTATTAGGTCTTTTTTTTTATATAATGGAAGTTTAGTAAGGCGAAGGGGAAAATCTGAATTAAGTTAGTAAAATAGAGGAAGGGTTAAACAAAATAAAGAAGAGAGTGGGGGAGAAAAAAATGATCTCCAAATCAAATTACAATTTTTTTTTTTTTTAAATAACCTAGCCGGGAGGCTTCGCCCCCGCGCCAGCTGGCTCGGGCCGCTTGCGGCGGACCCTCGCCTTTTTTTTAACATTCACACTTTTTTTCTTATTCACACTCTCACACTCATACACACGTTCACACCCTCTTTTCGGCAACTCAGGCCATTTAAGACTTTAGACCGTTGTAATTAATATATATATTTGGGGTTCAGACATTTCTATTTAAGCCATCTGGTATCTAAATGGCTTAAATAAAATCATCGGACTGCCTGGGTCCGAACTTGCGACGTTTGGTATAGGAGGTAGGCGCGCTACTTACTAGCTAAACTCGGGGGCGAAAAGAAAATTATTATTTTTTTTTTTTTTATAAATATTCACACTTTTTTTCTCATTCACACTCACACTCACACACACATTCACACGGTCTTTTCGGCAACTCTGGCCATTTAAGACTTTTTGACGATAACCGTTGTAATTAATAAATGTATTTGGGGTTCAGGCTTATCTTTTTAAGCCATCTGGTATCCAAATGGCTTAAATAAAATCTTCGGACTGCCTGGGTCCGAACCCGCGACGTTTGGTATAGGAGGTAGGTACGCTACATTACTACGCCAAACTCGGGGGCAAGAAAATTATTATTATTATTACGTTCCAATTCAGTGCCTGCTTGAGGATTTGTTTACATTCATGGAATACACAAATGAAAAGAATACATAAATATTTCTCCATACATTTCCTATGCGAGAAATCGCTTTAGAATAGTTGAGCTGCAAAACTCTCCTTGTCCAACACATTTTTTATCAATATTTTATTTAGTTATATATGTAACTTGCCAAAATTAATTACTTTAAAACCTTGAACAGCCCAAAAATGTTTTTGCGCTATTTTTTATTGCAAAGATGAATAGTTTTTTTCGATTTACCAAAAAAAGTGCTTGGTGGATAAGGATAGTTTTGTATCTCAGCTCCACAAATGCACTTATTCTCTTGTAATCCATTCCTGCTTATTCCTTTTTTATCTTTTTACAAAAGCTTTGACTTGATATCTTAAATAGCAGTTGAGATTTTTATTCATGTGGAAAACAACTAAAAATTTTAAATATAATACGTCAAAATATTTATGTGGAATGTTTACTGAATCAAATTTCCAATATCTACAAGTTAGTGTACATAATACTAGTTGTATATTATTATAAGGGTAAAATTTACATGTTTTCTAAACTATCAACTATGAAGATTATATTTAGAAGTATATATATATACACTGATATTTATAATGTATATATCTATTGTCTTATTGAGAAACCATAATAACCATAAACATACGATTAATAATATATATATAAATAAAAAAAAAAAGGTTGAATTTATGTTTTGAATATGTAACATGTATATAACAAATGTGGCAATATTTTTTAAATACAATATTAACAAATAATATAAAGGTTTCTCTTTATTAAAATAAAAGTTTATTTCATGTCTTCCGGATTAAACATTCCCTGTGAAATTTAAAATGATATTTAATCAAAGAAGCATTATTAAAAATATTTTATATGAAACTTACTCTAGCTCTGCGAAGAATGGAATCTTTGCTGGCATCATATGGATGATCTTTTGAAGGAATCTCTAATACTGAAGGGACAGGCTGTGTATGGCTATCTATACAATGTCTAATCATTTCAGCGATCTAAAATAAATAATTTCAAAAAGTGAATAAGAAAAATAAGATGACAAATGTTAAGCAAAAATTTACTTACATTTTGATTGATTAGAATAATATCAATATCATCTCTTTTAACAAAACGTTTAAAACATTCTTCAATTTCACTTACGCTTGTATCTAAAAAATGAAAAATACTTATAAAAAATTTTAATTAAAGGAGTATAATTTATATTACTATTGGGTGCGCAGTCTGTCTGCTATTGTCGGTTCTAAAGGCCCCAGAATCTTGTTCCCCCTCCTAATCGGATATTCTCATTTCAATATCTTTGCTGCTCTTTCACCAAGATAAATTAAGCTCTTTTTTTATTAAATTCAAACTTTGTACTAATATTAACCCATCAGAGTTGGACGTTAATACATTAGGGTTCAAGTAATCCCGAGTTTACTGTAAAGTGAGCGCCGCAATTAAGTCCCCCACCTGTGAGCTAGAGCCTTGAGTATATGCAGGGCCGCAGACAGACTTGACGGGCCCCGGGGCTACTTACTAATACGAGCCCCCCCCAAAAAAAAAAAAAACTTAGTTTATTTTTTGTATATAAAAGGCTATTGTGGCCTTCATGCCAACAATTTGTTACACAGTTTTTGACATAACTTTTGAAATAGTTATACATAGCTTACAATATTTATTTAAATAAAGTTATTTAAAAATTTTTCAAAAGTTCCTAAACAAAGAGTCACAATAATTTATCGAGTCCAGATCCGGACAGAGGATTTCCGTGAGAATCTGGGGGTGTGGAAAATTTTTTGAAAATTAGCCAGTGAAATCTGCGTTTTTAGCTATCCTGAGTCATGAAAAAGATAAAACTTGATTTGAGCTTAAAGGGCCCGGGCCCCTGAGGAAAAAATTTCAAGAAAATGATTTTTTTAATTGAAATTTTAAGATTTGAGCTTAAAGGGCCCGGGCCCTTGAAGAAAAAATTTCAAGAAAATGATTTTTTTTAATTGAAATTTTAAGATTTGAGCTTAAAGGGCCCGGGCCCCTTGAAGAAAAAATTTCAAGAAAATGATTTTTTTTAAATTGAAATTTTAAGATTTGAGCTTAAAGGGCCCGGGCCCCTTGAGGAAAAAATTTCAAGAAAATGATTTTTTTTAATGGAAATTTTAACCATGAAATTTAATTTTTATTAGAATTTTAAGGTAGGAGCGCAATGGGCCCGGGCCCCCTCGGGGGGGCCCGGGCCCCGGGGATATAGCCCCCGCCCCCCCCCCCCTGTCTTCGGCCCTGAGTATATGGTAGAGGAAGAGGTGGAATGGAAACCCTGTTTTATTTTTTGTAATAACTAGTTTGTTTACCAATGGAATTTTTCTAAATTCTGGGAATAACTTCTAAAATTTGTTATAAACAATAACCGCTTTTGGTTTTATGAGAAACAATAAGTTTACATTGTAATATTAATGGTTAAATAAAAATTTACTTTTTGGCCGACTTTCAAATGTGCGGAAATGGAACATAGATTTTCTGGTTAAAAACACTACCAAAAAATTAAAAATCAGAACATGTATTCATTATACATTGCAAAAAAACACCAACACTTAAGAATTGAATGTTTTCAATAAAATGTTCACTTGCAAAAGTCATTGTCACACCCAGGGCACAAAGTATGGCCCCAAGACTCACAACGGCTACGTTTCCACATTACCAGCAGCTTCCTTTATGTTGTGAAATAATTTTAATGACCGAAAAGGTGAAATAAAATTTGGTATAGATGATTTTATTCATCGGTATTCATCTAGCTCACGCCACAATTAAGCTCATTGTTCCCTTTCTGTTTTGTTCGATTGGATTAGGTAAAGATTCAAAACTAATTAGGCAAAATAATCACATCAACCTTCAATATATTAATATGTATGTATGAGATTGAATGTTTGACATAAGTTGAAATTTAAAAAAATTGGAGAAGTTATCCCTTTTATTGATATATAATATTATAGTCCTGGAGAGTAAAATTAATCATAAAAAACTAGATATTTTATTAAAACAATAGAAATAAAATAAAATTTGACAAGCAACCTGAGGACTTTTTCATTTTTATTTTAAATATTGAAAATTTTCATATGAAAGTGAGATAATGTAAAATATAAAATTAATTACTTTTATCAACGACCATAAAATTAGGATGCCGATTTTTGTTTATTTCTCCAACTCCTCCAAGTAGAAAACCAACGCAAGTATCCTAAAAAATAAAAATACTTTTTTAGTTGGCCCCTCTCTTTAAAATGTATTTAATAAAACTTGTAATTACCTCATCTCCAATTACAGAAACCAATTTTCCCTTAATCGCTGAATGAAGAGCCATTTTAATCGAAGTCGGGATTAATTAAATATATCGGATTGATATTAATAAATTCTTTATCAATTAAAAATAATTGAAATCATATGTCTTGTGCACTTGTGATTAGATTCAAGATGGATGTCAAAATCATGTGATTTGTTTCAAAGATCAAATTAAATATATAAATTTCAAAAGAGCAAATTATTATTTTTAAAATTAGTTTATTAAATTTACTAAATTAAAATTTATTATTATATTAAATACATAAATTATATTAACAATTATCAATAAATGCGGGCTTTTTGAAAATTTTGTAAGCTTAAACTGCTATTATCTAAAGTGAATTCAGGTTGTCATTTGGGCAATAAAATTTGTTTCATTGACTTTTTTCCTAGCATGAATAGTTTCAGAGAGAAGGGGGAGGGGGAAGGAATGGGCCTTTTTCAAAATTAAATCCTTTGCCTCAAATTCAAAAAGACCCTCCCTCTATTGACGTTACAGAAAAAGTTAATGAGACCAATTTTGTATGAAATTTTATCTATTTTTTTTTTATTTTTTATTTAAGCCTATGGGTGGATTGGATGGATGGATTTTATGAGGTAGTGCTCCTTCCCAGCCACCCAGCCCACATCTCTCGGCAGGTCTCGGGATAGCCAAGTCTAAGTCATTCCCATTTTTAAGGCGCTTAGGCCAACTCAAAAATTGGGCTGTTTCTGTCTGTGAGGTGAGATTTTTTCCTACTTTCCTACCCTAAGAAAAGACTTCGGCAATGTTGAATTATTTGCGACAAGCTGGACTCGAACCCAAGTTGTGTTTAGATCCGCAGCTTATCCGGCTTAGCCACTTTCCTAATCGAGTTAAGCCTAAAGGTAATTTTTGAGATAATCTCAAACACTTGAAAATACAGTTCTTTCCTCCCCTTCCCCCCCCCCAGCAAGACTGCGATTTTTAGAATGTTATTTAACATTCCAGGAACAAATGTGTCAATTTTTCGGGAATATTTTACACCTAAAACTCCTGGATTAATGATTCTCTAATTGAACTTGAAAGTCCTTCGCAAAATAGAAATAATTTTTTTCAATTACCAATAAATGCGAGCTTTTTGAAAATTTTATGACAATCTAGAGCCAGCTAGCCAGGGTCTCGGAGGCCTGGGTGCAAAAGGATGAAAAGGAAAGCTTAACTGCATCAAAAGTGAAGTTCAGGTTCTCATTTGGGGGCAACAAATTCATAGGTTCGCATAGGGAAGCGCCGCTGAGCTTGGCAAGAGAAAAGAATAGCCACCAAGACCGGTGTAATCAAACAATAGCAAACAGCAGTCAAGA
The DNA here is from genome assembly GCA_023213315.1 of Euborellia annulipes. Taxonomy (NCBI): domain Eukaryota; kingdom Metazoa; phylum Arthropoda; class Insecta; order Dermaptera; family Anisolabididae; genus Euborellia; species Euborellia annulipes. The sequence goes on from JAKCPI010020885.1 coordinate 23,059, forward strand.
TGTGTGATCTAGAGAAAAAAGGCAGTTTAACCCCCGTCGGAAGAAATATTTATTTGATATACTCTGTGATATTAATGTAATTTTAAAGCTCTAATTGCCGCAACAGCCAAAGACTTCAATTAAAAAAAAAAATTAATATCATTTAAAAATTCTTAAGAGAGAAAATTTAAATGTATCAATTCTAATTGAATGAGGAATTCAAGCAGACCCAGATATAGATATGATCTCAAATTGAAAACAACAAAAAATAATAATAATTATGTTTATTCATACATAATTATATTTACACTTTATTCAAAAAATAGAATAAAAATATGTCCTTTAATATTATATATATATATTTACATAATATAATAATTAATAATTAAAAAAGTTAAAAAAATATAGTCGAATTATTTTTTAAAATTATAATATCTATGCCTCTTCATTGGCAATTATACTATGTCTTTCTTCGCTTTTACTACATAAATTACTAATCTTTGCAAACGCTTGCATGATAAACACATTATTATAGAGCATCATTCCAATCAATAATAAAATGAAACCGACGATCTAAAAAAATTAATTAAATTAAACAGTGATTAGGAAAATATTAAACTCAAACTTGATGGGATATTATGAGAAAATGTGATAGGTAGCTGAATTGTTTTTTATTAACCCAATTCAATTAAGATGGATCGAATATGTAACTCGGATTGGAGAAGAACAAAAGTCAAGAAATGAAGTAAGCCTTGAGAGAGAGCTAGGACAGGGCAGGCCAACTGCAAGTGCCCCAAGGGCCGCTTTAAAACAAATGCGCTTTGGGATAACATTTTAAAATTTTTAAAGCGAAAGACTGGTCATATCATCATATTATTTAATTAAATAGAATAAGTAGTAGAAAAAATACCAACTATGTTTAATTATAGAGGCTTAACTCTAACTCACTAGAATAATTCACTGAAGATGGGCGAATAAATTTTGCTCGAAACGTCTGAACATTCACAGAGAATTGAGAGTGTATTATTTTTTCTGCCTGCAATTCCACATCCTTCCATAGTGTATTTCCAGCCATTGTAACTTTATCATAACAGTCGATAGCTAAATTTTCTGGTTTCCTTATGTAATTAAATGAAGTTATGAGCCCAAATGATTTGACATTAACTATATCATTGGTTATTATCAAATGAAGAAATGTGTATGAAGATGTCGGTCCAGAGGAATCAAACTCAAGTTCACAAGAGGGATGAATGGAGAAGAGGGATTGTTTTGAAGGTGATAGATAATAATTATGTAAATTATTTAATTAAAATATCAATATATATTACCTGAAGCCAGTGAAAGACTTGCCATTGAACGGCAATACTAAAAATCCAAATAACTAGAGTTCGAACACTATCAAGTACCATTCGTGTTGTTGCACTCATTTCTTTAGTTACACTGATTCCGGCAAAATTAAAGAAAGCGATACTTAAAATGGTTCCTAAAAAAAAAAAAAAAGAAAATTATATATACAGTTTGTAGTTGACTAATAGCAAATCATATCGAATCAAAATCGTTGGAGCGAATTCTGAGAAAATCGAAAAAAATTGAAAAAGTGAATCAGTAAAATTGTTTGAAAGGTTATATTTGCCGAGATTAGCAGAATTTTCTTAATTTGATATGTTTAAAAGAATGAAATGGTTGTCTTCTGCTGGAATATAAATTCTGTTGATTTATTTATTTAATTACAGAAACTAGTTTCGAGAACATTTGTCCTCTTCATCAGTCTGATACAATATACAACGTTTTACATGAAAATTACATGGCGAAATTATATATAGATAATATAATTATATATAGATAATTTCGCCATGTAATTTTCATGTAAAACGTTGTATATTGTATCAGACTGATGAAGAGGACAAATGTTCTCGAAACTAGTTTCTGTAATTAAATAAATAAATCAACAGAATTTATATTCCAGCAGAAGACAACCATTTCATTCTTTTAAACATATCAAAGTAAAATCGTTCTTGAGATGTTCACAGACAGGCACACATCTATACACACAGAGACAGATAGACCATGATGTGAAAACCACTTTTTTGAATTCTGAGGACCTCAAAACGTGAAGATCGATCAAAATCTCGGCATCGAGACATTGACATGAATCCAATACTTTCTCTCAATATATTAACATATATAGGTTAGAGAAAGTAAAAATCTCTCTTCAGCGGTTTTGGCTCTTATTTACCATTCTTCAGAATAAAGAAATTTGTTTGGTTTTCCTTTCTTAAGGGGATGTTGTTATATACCCACAAAAGTGAATTTCACTAAAAAAAAATAGCTAAGATACGAGGCTAATCCGGTAGATATTGACGAAATTCTTAAAAAGATCATTACGATCTAAGTAAAATTTGAATTCTTTTTTCTATTTATTTAAGGTGCGCGTCTCGAGGTGCTTGTTTTGAGAGGTTCCAGCGGCCACAATTTTGAAGCTATCTATCTTAAATTTTAAAAAAATTAAAGTTATTTGGAATATCTACAACTTATAGTGACCCTTTTTTTGATTTACGAAAAAAAATCTTTTTTTTTTTAGATTAATCACATTAAATAAAAGATAGCCTAAGGGCTTGGTCTAGTTGGTAGCGTGCCTCACGTAGTCCGATGATTTTATTTAAAGCATTTGGATACCAAATGACTTAAATAGAAATGCCTGGACCCCAAATATATATATTATTAATATAACGGTTATCGTCAAAGTCTTAAATGGTCTAAGTTGCCGAAAAGACTGTGTGAATGTGTGTATGAGTGTGAATGAGAAAAAAAGTGTATTTTTTTTTTTAATATATATATATATATATATATATATATCTTTAGATAATTAAATTAGTAATCATTCTGTTAAAAAATAATGAATTTTTGCCTTTAATTAATTTGCAGGAACCTTTCAAATGAAATGGACTAAAATGCCTGGTTTTTTTTCGGCAACGATGGCCTTTTAGAACCCGTCTCTATTTATTTCAATTTATTGGTAGCCAATTAAATTGAAATAGTCACATCAGACGGGATGCGAATCTTGGTAGAGAAGGCCAGTACGCTTACCACTACATCGAGGTCCGAGGGCGAAATTTGAATTAAATTAAGGTAATTTTTTTATATTTTCCTTACCAACAATGGCCACAATGATTAAATTGTTGTCTCCCAATTGAATAAATGCTTCCACAATATCTTCCAAACGATGAGATGAAGGTGATCCAAAAGGCTCTGGGACAATAATATAATAGAATGGTATAAGGAGTAGACCCATTGTGACAAATCCGAAAATGCCTAAAAACAATTATATAAAATTAATTGATTTTAAATCTATTATATTTTTTATTAATATTTTTATTAAAAAGTAGTATAACAAAAGTATTTTACCTTCCCAACCGACAGCTTGTAAAGAAGGAATATCTTTGTTAGTTACATATTTTTCTTCAAATACCATTTGACATGCAGTCAATATTTGGGCTCCAATAATAAGACAATCCCCTTAAAATAAGAAATAAAAATATTGATATTAAAATACATTATAAATGTTAAATATATATATATATACATATACAAAATACCTATAACAATATCTGAAGTACTTTTGTCTGATGGAGAAGCGAAAACAATATCCGACACGCCAACGACTGCAAGTCCAACAATCACAAATACTATGCCGAACCATTCTCTGATATTAAGTCTTCGATTTAGGAAAAAAATAGACATAATACCGACGAATACAATTACCGCTCCTAAAATAATATAAACATTTATTAAAAAAAAAAGCTATTATTAAATAATAAGAAACTTAATTTAAATTTAATTTTAATAACAGGAATATTGAAAAGAAATGAATAAATGTAAAAAAAAAAATTCCTTTGAGTTAATTTTGAATATACATTTACAAAAGAAAATGTGGTGTGACTGATCTCCTATCTCACCTATTAAATATAATAGTAAAGTGTGTTTCAAACAATTTTGAGGGAAAAATGAGAATATACATTTTTAAGAAAAAGGATCTAAAAAAATAGTTTTTGAATTTTAATCAAAATTGTTGCAGCGAATTTTGAGAAAATCGAAAAAAACTGAAAAAGTGCATTAGTAAAGTACTAGTACTTTTTGATTGATTTTGTTCAAAAGCTTCGTGTTAGGACTCAGGGGGGTGCCCTACTTAAATTACCAAAATTTAAACCTCCTTGCTCTTTTCGTTCTTGAGATATTTTGTTCACAGTTGCAACAAACATTTTTTGGACTCAAGGGACCTCAAAACGTGTATATACATCAAAATCTCGACAGTGAATTTCAGCTTGAAAATTCAATACTTTCTCTCTATATATATACATATATATGTAAGAGAAAGTAACAAAGAAGCTGTCAAAAATTACATAAATAAACAATTCAGACATATGGCCAACTGTGTATTTATCGGAGGAGATAAGCAACACCCGTTATTTAGTAAATTTCCACTGGTGTTGTAAAAATAATATTAATAAATAAGAAATTATATATAATATTTAAGATACTATACCGGGTGGGCCAATAGTGCGTGGACGGAAGATTGTAGGCTTATTAACGGACATTTTTAAAATTTGTTGATCGCACATAATGTGGGGCCTTTAGGGCTACAAATTAAAAATATTTTTGTTCCAATTGCACCTCATATACAGGGTGGTCCATATCAAAGTTATGTTTTTTTAAATGGAACGCCCTGTATATTATTGCATATTTGGATTCTACGGCCAATTTTAGTATGAGTTTATGTCATGCAATGTATTCTAAACCAAACCGTTTAGCCGCAAATCGGGCTTTAGTGAAAAAACTGCTGTCTGGAAAAAATTGAATATCTCGCGAACCATAAAACTTAGGGAATTGTTCTTTTGTGAGGTTACTAAGTATGAAATGTACTAATGTAGGCCAGATGGGGAACCCGGAATTATTCTTATGTTGGGAGAAATGGCCATGCCAATTTGGAAAATTTCAATCATGGATAACTTCATTTTTTCAAATGGAACATGCTACTTTTTTTTATGCCATGGGACGTGAAATTCAATTATCTTTCAGCTGATATAAGGTTGTCTATATCTATCTTTGGTAGTTTTCTTTTTATTCCAAAATATCTGATAACGAAAAAAAAAAATTTTTATTATAGACAAAATAATTGAAAAAAAAAATCCAAACGCAAAACAAAATCGTAATAAATGGACAAATTATGCTAAATATTCGAAAATGTCTTTAAATTTCCTTTAAAATCATTTATTTGAACTTCTCAAAGAAGTCCCGCTTGCTCAAATTCGGGTTATGATTTGTCAACAAGATGGCGCACCTCCTAACCTGAACATAACCGTAATTTCTTTTTCGAGAAGTTCAAATAAATGATTTTAAAGGAAATTTAAAGACATTTTCGAATATTTAGCATAATTTGTCCATTTATTACGATTTTGTTTTGCGTTTGGATTTTTTTTCAATTATTTTGTCTATAATAAAAATTTTTTTTTTTCGTTATCAGATATTTTGGAATAAAAAGAAAACTACCAAAGATAGATATAGACAACCTTATATCAGCTGAAAGATAATTGAATTTCACGTCCCATGGCATAAAAAAAGTAGCATATTCCATTTGAAAAAATGAAGTTATCCATGATTGAAATTTTCCAAATTGGCATGGCCATTTCTCCCAACATAAGAATATTTCCGGGTTACCCATCTGGCCTACATTAGTACATTTCATGCTTAGTAACCTCACAAAAGAACAGTTCCCTAAGTTTTATGGTTCGCGAGATATTCAATTTTTTCCAGACAGCAGTTTTTTCACTAAAGCCCGATTTGCGGCTAAACGGTTTGGTTTGGAATACATTGCATGACATAAACTCATACTAAAATTGGCCGTAGAATCCAAATATGCAATAATATACAGGGCGTTCCATTTAAAAAACATAACTTTGTATGGACCACCCTGTATATGAGGTGCAATTGGAACAAAAATATTTTTAATTTGTAGCCCTAAAGGCCCCACATTATGTGCGATCAACAAATTTTAAAATGTCCGTTAATAAGCCCACAATCTTCCGTCCACGCACTATTGCCCACCCGGTATATATCGCGTATATGAGCCGCGAAATTTATACAATTAAATATTTATTAATTCATATATTTAGGTTTAGTTAGGGCACTCTGAGTACCAATCGGAGGATCCGTGGTTCGACTCCCGGCGGCACACCCTTATTTTTTCGGATATATGAATTAATAAATATTTAAAAATAATATTGAAAATTATAGTCAATATAGATAAAAAAAGACTACAAATTTTGAATATATGAAAGTAAAATTAGTAAAAGGTAAAATAGTCATTATTTATCGCCATTCAAAGCAATGAGATTTCATTAAAGTAGATTTATAATAAAAGGGATAGAATATTAATTTTTTTTTTTATTTATCTAAGGTTTTTTTTGGCATCGAAGACCATTTAGATCCAGTCTCTATTTATTTCAATTTATTGGTAGCCAATTAAATTAAAATAAATTTTTGTCCCATGAGACGCGAAACACTTGACCCCTAGCGGGATCAACATATATTTAGTTTCCACCGATATAGATGTATTAAAATTCAAGATGTAAAATTTATATGGCAAAAGATTTATATTTTGTTACCATGGCAACCATTTTTCCTATCTTTCGTTTACTATGAAGTACAAGAGTAAAGTGTGCTCCAAAAGATTTTCAATGGTAAAATGAGAATATACATTTTAAAGAACATCTAAAAAATAATTGATTTTTGAATTTTAATCTAAATCGTTTGAAAAAATTTTGAGAAAATCGAAAAAAACTAAAAAAGTACATCAGTAAAGTACTAGTACTCTTTGGTCGATTTTGTTCAAAAGCTTCGTGTCACGTGCCAGGGGGGTGCCTAACTTAAACATAAAATTTCAATCTCGTAGCTCTTTTCGTTCTTGAGATATTTTATTCACAGACAGGCCATGTCGCGAAAACCACTTTTTTGGATCTCAGGGGACCTCAAAACGTCTATATCCATCAAAATCTCGACATCGAATTTTTGACATGAATCCAATACATTCTCAATATATATATATATTAACATATATATAATAATATAAGAGAAAGTAAAAATGAAATATTACCTCTTAACATTTGAAACGAGGATGCATATGTAAGATTCAAGCCGACATACATCACAGATGTTCCTAACATATCAAAAATCGCCGGAGGAAAGAGAATTAACGGATTAAATTGTCGATTTCCTTTTGTTAAACCGTTTTCATCTTGAGATCCATCCTAGAAATTAATTTTTTATTATTAAAAAGTCATTGGGCGGCAGTAATTAAAGATATCCTTACGTGTTTTCTCCAATAATAGAAATACAATATTTTAAAAGTAACCATACATAGCATTTCTCCTAAAAACATGCATGTTGCTTGAAAAAATGGATGATTGAACTTTTCTACAGCTCCAGTTGTTGTCTTGGCTTCCATTTCATCACCCCATCTAAAATTAAATTTAAAAAAATATTTAAGTTATTAAAATGAATATAATTCGGTTCCCAAATTGTGACTCACCCAAAAATATTACAGAAACACTTTATAAAAAAAAATATTTACCAATTTTGTCTCTTATCAAAAGTAAACTATCTTTAACCTTTCCGACATTAGCCTTGACAGAAACCTTAAAAAGGATCGTATCGCATTTAAATACACTCATTTAATTATTATAGATTTTATATCAGTTTGACTATAGTTTTTCGCTCTACCTCAACTAATCTCTGTGCTCAAGAATTACATTTAGTACCTACTTTAGGACTAGGACAGAATTTATAATAGAACAGAGAAAACTATAAACCCAAGTAGTGACGGAGATACTGTTTTGCAACTCAATTCCAGATCTTCCAAACTTAATTTCTTCAAGAAACTTTTGTATTTTCTTCCTATGATCTCCCGGAACATATTTGAGGTTTCGACCCACCTTCTATACCTTTCTATGACTTAAACATCACTTTCAATTTAGCCCATTCCTTCCTTCCAAAATAAATTAGGCCATCTAACTCGCTAATGTATTAGATACTGATTCACGAATTGTACGGAAAGTAAAGAATGATATGAAGACCTTAATGATGAGTCAAAAAAGAGACAATTTTTTAGATTCGAAATATAATCTTGGCGACAAAGGGCTTTACCTCATATGCGCCTGATATTCATCATAGGTCACTAAGCTGTCCGAGTCTGTTAGTCAATGAATTGGAGTTGTAAGTTTGGATTCTCATAATAATAGAGGCACGAACCTTTATCTAGGAGATAAAATGGTGTACCCTATAGTCCCGAAACGTCAACACAGGTAAATAAATATACCAGTTCAAAAAAACTAGTCATTTTTCTTAATATATTTTACACAAGTTTGCTTTTTTTTCGAAGTTCTGAGTGAGTCAAACTAATGTACAATCTATGATAATTAAATGTATGTATTAAAAAAAAGACAGAGGAGTTATTCAAGCCGCCAAACTTTTTCAGTGCATGCCTCCCTACCCGGCCACTATAGACACATGCGTTGTAAAATGTTGTCATGTCAAAAATTCATTAGAATAAGTAAAAATGTATAAAATTTATCTCT
>JAKCPI010020886.1:0-23772 GCA_023213315.1 Euborellia annulipes
GCTCCTTATACTAAAATTGTAGACTTCTATCAACCTTTGGAGTAAAATACTTCACTTGGAAGTAGTACTTTGCCTATTAGGGTTTTTTCAGAAATTTCGAAATTTTCAATTCCTTTGTTATATTATGATAAAATACTCAATTTTAAAAAGTTTTTATTCTTTGACATTTTTCGTTAATTTTGGGAAAGAAAAATTAAAACAAAATCATACAGGGTGTCATTAAAAAACATATAAATATAAACAAATGAATTTGTGAAGCTGAAGCTGCTACTAATTAAGAAAAGGCGAGGGTCCGCCGCAGGCGGGCCCGAGCCAGCTAGCGGGGTGTTCAGGGGGAGGGGGGGGGGGGGGGGGCGAAGCGCTCCGGCTAGTATATAATAAAAAGACAGGAGTGACTGACCCGCTTTTTTAGGTGTCTCGTGACTTCGCTTGTCACCTATTATATTAATAATATGGCAAATAATGGAGATCAGTTTTCTTCTGTCCATTAGAGCAGATAATAAAAAAAAAACAACTCTTTATTTCTAGCATACGAAATGAGGAAGAGAAAATAAAATGGTTGGAGGTGCCAAACAATGGCTAAATGCAATAAAAAATATTTTCAAATATTGATTTATTATTTACTAGCCACTGCGCCCGCTTCTTCGGTGGGGCTTCGCCCCCTGGACCTTAATTATGAAAATTTTTTTTTTAAACACAATTTTTTTCTCCTTCACACTGACACTCACACATTCACGCAGTCTTTTCGGCAACTCAGGCCATATAAGACTTTGACGATAACCGTTATATTAATAATATATATTTGGTCCAGGCATTCTTATTTAAGCCTTTTGTTATCCATATGGCTTAAAAAAAATCATCGGTCTGCCTGGGATCCGAACCCGTCACCGTTGGTATACAAGGCAGGCGCGCTACCAACTACACCAACCCCCGAAAGTGAAAAAAAATTATTACTATTCAAATCCAGTGCCTGCTTGAAGATTTGCTTAGATTCACAGAATACACAAATGGAAATAATATATAAATATTTCTCTATTTTTTCCTATGTGAGAAATCGTAACTTTAGGAATTAATAACTCAAAAAGTTATAAGTATTTCGTGATGAAAAGAATTTTTCTGTAATTCCTAGAAGGTCCTCTTTAAGCATAAAAAATTTCGTTTCAATATTCCAACGGGAAGTTGCCCAAATAGAGCCTGACAGACAGACAGACGGACATTAGTGAATTATATAAATAAATTTTCTTATGTTAATTAAATTCCAATTGTTTTATTAAATATTAATAAAGTAGTTTAATTAATTTAGTTAATTTAAAGTTTGATAGGTATTTTTATTTCTATCCTTTTTAGTCATCTCTCTTTCAATGTCATTGACTAGGAAATAAATAATTTAAGATCTCTTCAGAAGATTTATTATTTTGATGAAATTAATTTCAGTTGAGATACAGTAGAGAAATTTCTTCTTTATATTGATATTAAAATCGAAGGAAATGTCACGTTTTCAAATCAGTCAGATATTTTTAAGATTTTTTAAAGAAATTTATTTGAACACTTTAAAATTGAAACAAGTTATCAAATGGAAAATTTGGATGGGGAAAGAAAATTAAAAATCTGGTGTGACTGGCGCACAGCACACAACTTTCTCTTACCCTTCGGTAAGAGAAAGTTGCGCACTGTTGGTCACACCAGATTTTTTGTGTCGAGATATATTTAGTTTCCGATAGCACCTTAGTTTCAAACTTGCATTTTTAATGTTGACTGCTTCAAATAAACTATGGTTATTTTCAAAATTTTAATCTCATATTTGGACATTTTATACACAATATAGAATCGTAAATAAATACAAAATTTCATAAGAATTGGAAAAAAAAATTTTAAATGCCTAAAAAGTTCTAAAGGGGACCCCCTTTTGAATCGAAATTAACATACAAATCCCTATAGGAAATTAACATTGTTTCTATGCGAAGATAAGGTGGAAAGGGAATTTAAAAAGAGTAGAGAGAGACGATAATGTTTGCAAGTGGGAGAGATATATATATATGTTTTCTTTGAAACAATTAAAACAGAAATAAAAAAAAAAAAAATAAATGGGAATTTAAATAATAATTGATTTTTAATCTAATAAAAAGAAAAAGATTTAAATTCCGTTACCATGGCAACCATTTCTATCTTTCCTATGAAGAACAAGAGTAAAGTGGTCTTCAGAAGAGTTCAACGGCAAAATGAGAATATACATTTTAAAGAGCATCTAAAAAATAATTGATTTTTGAATTTTAAAAAAAATCCTTGGAGGGAATTTTGAGAAAATCGAAAAAAACTGAAAAAGTACATCAGTAAAGTACTAGTACTTTTTGGCCGATTTTGTTCAAAAGCTTATTTTGAGCGTGTGGGAAGGTACCTAAGTTAAATATAAAATTTCAATCCGGTAGCTCAATTCCTTCATGCTAAAAGAACAAGAGTAAAGTGGTCTCCAGAAGATTTCAACGGCAAAATGAGAATATACATTTTAAAGAGCATCTAAAAAATAATTGATTTTTGAATTTTAAAAAAAAATCCTTGGAGGGAATTTTGAGAAAATCGAAAAAAACTGAAAAAGTACATCAGTAAAGTACTAGTACTTTTTGGCCGATTTTGTTCAAAAGCTTATTTTGAGCGTGTGGGAAGGTACCTAAGTTAAATATAAAATTTCAATCCGGTAGCTCAATTCCTTCATGCTAAAAATCTGTCCACACATACAGACACACGCACACACACACACACACACATACATACACACACACACACAGACCAATTTGCGGGACCCACTTTTTTGGACTCAGGGGACCTCAAAACATGTATATCCATCAAAATCTCGACATCGAATTTTTGACATGATCGCAATACTTTCTCTCCTATATATTTCATATATAGGCTAAGAGAAAGTAAAAAAGTAAAAGCGCGCCTGCCATGTATACCAAGGGTCGAGGATTCGGATCCCAGGCAGTCTGGTGATTTTATTTAACCCATATGGACACCAAATGGCTTAAATAAAAATGCCTGGACCCTAATATACCATATATATATTCATAATAACGGTTATCGTGTCTTATATGGCCTAAGTTACCGAAAAGACTGTGAATGGGTGTGTGAATGTGAGTGGGGAAAAAGTGTGAGTGCTTAAAAAAAAAAAAAAAAAAAGGGTCTGACTAAACCGAGCGCACAACTTTGCCCACCCATTATTCAAAGAAATAACGCAACGCGATTTTTTACTTTCTCTTACCTATGTACACAGGTATATATGTAATATATATATAGAAAGTATTGGATTCATGTCAAAAATTCGATGTCGAGATTTTGATGGATCTTCACGTTTTGAGGTCCCCTGAATCCAAAAAAGAGTTTTCGCGACATGGTCTGTCTGTGGGTGGGTGGGTGTGTGGGTGTGTGGGTGGGTGGGTGGGTGTGTGTTCAATTTTAAGCATGAAGGAATTGAGCTACCAGGTTGAAATTTTATATTTAAGTTAAACACCCCCCGGGACCGGAAAAATAAGCTTTTAATCAAAATCGGCCAAAGAGTACTAGTACTTTACTCATGTACTTTTTCAGTTTTTTTCGATTTTCTCAAAATTTGCTCCAACGATTTTTTTTAAAATTCAAAAATCAATTATTTTTTAGATGCTCTTTAAAATGTATATTCTCATTTTGTGATTGAAATCTTCTGAAGATCACTTTACTCTTGTATTTCATAGGAAAGATAGGAGAAATGGTTGCCATGGTAACAAAATATAAATATTTTCCCATACTTATAAATTTTACATCTGAATTCATATGTTCCTTACTGTCGGGAACTAAATATATGTCGACACAAAAAATCTGGTGTGACAAGCACAGAACACAACTTTCGATTACCGAAGGTAAGAGAAAGATGTGTGCTGTGCGCCAGTCACACCAGATTTTTTTTTTTTTGCTCTGTTGCTATGCACAATTTTCGAATTTAAATGATTTTTTAACAAATTTATGACAAATTAGGATACAAATATTATATATCATTTTACTCGGAAGAAAGTCTAGTTTCGGAATATATAAAAAAAAATTATAGGTTATGTAAGAAAAAATATTGCCCCCCCCTCTAGAGCGCCCCCTAATGGTTCGATGTTTACCAAAAGCTTTTCAGTTCTTGAGCTTTACTTCTAGTTTATGTGTGCAAAATTTCAAATACAAAATTGAATGAATAGTTTTTGAGTTTTCGTTGAAGAACACAGACCTACACACAGACACCCACACAGACATCATTCCAAAAACTCAGGGGCCTATATAGAAATTTTTTTCGGGGGACCTGAACTCAAAAAATTTTCTGCAAAAAGATTTTTTTTTCGGAACCAAAATTTTCTCCCTGAGAAAAAATTTTTCCTTTTTTTTTTTAGGGAAATTTTAATATCTTAACTGTACCTTTATAAAATTTCCAATTTGTTCATAAAATAATCTTACCCGACTTTCAAAAACCATCGGCTCATTTAATAATATGACGAGAAAGTAAAATAAAAATCAAACCTGACATTTGTTTTAACGTTTTCTTCTCCCCTTCCCCATCCAACTTCTTTCTGACTTCCACGGAATAGTAATTAGCTCAATTTTTCTCTTATCTATTTATATTTAAATGCTATTCATCCATTCAACTTGACACGATCGTCCTTATAAATATTCAAAAGAATCTTTGTTTATAGTAGGCCTATTAATATCTACATATTTTAATCCATTTTTTTGTCTTCCATTTATATTTAAATTCTTCTTGATATTAATTATACATTGCAAGTAAATAATTTGTAGTTTCGTTTAGCTTGTAGATTACAAATTTGTGTTTTTCACAATTTATTTTTGTCGTCAAAAAAGTTCCTAATTTTCTCTCTTTCTTTGTCAATTTGTTAATTTGTTTTTTTACATTTCGCACCTCGTAGTTAATTGGCAGTCTTTTGAATCTTTTTTTTACTTTCTTTTACCATTTATATGAAATATATAGAGAGAGAAAGTGATGCGATCATGTGAAAAATTCGATGTCGAGATTTTGATAAATATACACGTTTTGAGGTCAACCAAAAAGTGGGTGCCGCAAATTGGTCTGTCTGTGGGTCTGTGAACAAAATATCACATTGCCCCCCCCCCCTGGCATCCTATAGGAGGGGGCAATATGTAAAAAATTTTTTGATAAAATCACTAGCAAATTTTTTAAAATATTAATTTTATTAAAATTGTGATTTTATTTAAAATTTTTAAAGCTTTATAGTAGATTTGTTTTTGTTTTATACTATTTGAACATATTAAATTATTTTAATTTTCTAAAAAAAAATTTTTGCCCCCCCCCTCCCCGATTCAAATTCGTTCCGGCGCCCCTGGTTAGAAGTGAGACTTTTACCATTCTGCTAAAAGCCAAGGGCAATTTGTTATAAATTTCATTTTTCCTTTTTGTTTGAATATTTTTCATTAAAACTTGAACATTTTTATAATAGCTCTAAGCTCTAAATTGTGTCCAATTATAAATCTCCTCGGGGGTTCTTATAACGAATGTCAACTTGTTTTTTTTCCTTTCTAATAATTCTAATGTAAATTCTTTTATTATATTACCAGCTAGCAGAAAAATTGTAATAAATTGAAATAGTTAAGAGATTGAAAAAAGTTATAAGACCCTGAGACCTTAGACTCCCCCCCCCCCACCTCTCTCTCGACGGAAGATTAGTGTCATGACGTAGCCGTATAAAAAATTTTAGAATCCTCACGATCGACAGTTTTGTTATTATTTATTAAAATAGAGCCGATATTTCATGAAATAAATAAATATTTGGCCGTTTTAATTTTAATAAATAGACTACTCAAGTCATATATTGCAAGGAATAGAGGGGGGAGAGAAAGGGTTTTTAGATTAAATAGGCCTAAATGCAAATTCGTTGCCCTTTACCTGTTCCAATATTGAATGGCGACTTTCACCTGGAACTAAACCTCAAATGGGGTTTCAATTAAAATATAATAGACGAGGGAGGAGGAGGGGAGGAGGCATAGGCGTAGCCACGGGGGGGGGTTTGGGGGTTCAAACCCCCCCCCCCCCCATTGGACCCAAGCCATGACTAGATATTAAAGCTCTATAATACAAAATACTTTTTCTCTCTATATATTTCATATATAGGGTAAGAGAAAGTAAAATATAAAAATTTTCTTTAGCTTAAAAAAAAAAAAAAAATTAAATAAAACGCAAAAAATTCGAGAAAATTCAGGAATTTTCCCATTGAAAAGAATTGATTTTTGTTATGCTTAATGAGGGCTCGCTGGTGTAGTGAGCTAGGGTGTCAGCTTCTGCAAAGAAGATCCATGTTCAAATCCTTGGCGTGCGGGATTTTTCATTAAATAAAAATATTTATTTAATGTAAACAAATCCTCAAGCAAGCCCTGGATTGGAATATAGGATCTCACCACAATAGCCCTCATGCAACTCTACGAGGAGAGGGAGTTGCTGTGACATCCCGTCCTGTGGAAGGGACGTAAAGAAGGTTCCCTCTCAGTGATGCATTCTTCGAAAGGAGTAGGCTACACGCCGGTGCTGAGGGAGTCCCTCCTCAACTAGGACATCCTCCATAGCATAGAAGAGATTGGATATAAGGAGCCGGTTGGAACCAGAAATAAGGATTAGTTCACTAGCTAGAGACGAAAGCAGGAGGAGGAGCTAGAGATAGGAAATGATGTAACTTCACGGGGTGCCGGTAGATGGCTACGGCCAGAGGCCGGTTGGGTTTGAGGTGTGTGTCTTCGTACACGAAAGCACCTCGGGCAAATAAACGGGGATCCCGATAGGAATTTCAAATAAATAAAAAAAAATGTTATGCTTAATAAAAAATTAAAGCCGCTTAAAATTGATTAAATCTCGCAAATGAAAAATAATAAAAATTATTATATAAATAAATTTTTTATTTTTTTTCTTAAAGAGGTCTGAGATAGGAGTCTGGTCAAGAGAAACACATAGAGGGACACCCCGGTATTATAGGCCCATATAAATAAAATTAAGAGATTTGCATTATTTATTGCCTGATACGAGTTGATTGAAAAATTGCGGCACTTAATTAAGAAGTGGCGGGCCCGAGCCAACTCGAGGGGGGGTCCAGGGGGGCGAAGCGAAGGTGGGGTAAGTGACTAGTCATATATTTCATTAGACGCCTTATACTGCCCTATTAGTCGGGGGTGGGGGGGGAGAAATAATCCCAAACCCCCCCCCCATCAAAAATTTCTGGCCACGCCTATGGGAGGAGGTACTAACTTCGATAGTTGAATAATGAATAGGAGATAACATCCAAAAGAGAATCAAATGACATTTCTCGCCATTTTTTTTTTCATTAATGAAATAATTATTTTTTTGTTGATGAAACCATATGTGTTTTAATTCGAAAGGCCTTTATTAATAAAATATTATTAGAATATATCAAATGAAAAATAATTTTATTTTTGCTTACCACCTGTTGATAAATGATTAAAAAAAAAAAAAAAAAAATAGACGTCATATAGACTCTCGTTCATCAACTTTTAAATTGTAATGTTGCCCCCGGGTGTGGCGTAGTAGGTAGCGTGCCTACCTCCTATACCAAACGTCGCGGGTTCGGACCCAGGCAGTCCGATGATTTTATTTAAGCCATTTGGATACCAGATGGCTTAAATAGAAATGCCTCAACCCACAATAGATAATATATATTACAACGGTTATCGTCTAAAATCTTAAATGGCCTGAGTTGCCGAAAAGACTGTGTGAATGTGTGTGTGAGTGTGAGTGTGAATGAGAAAAAAAAAAAAAATGTAATGTTATTCAATGTTAGGATTTCAGAAAAATTAGGTGGTTTTTGATGGCTAAATTTTGAATATATACTCAAAAAAAATTTTATTGACATCCTCATATGCGTGGGCCATATTTCTTTTACTTTCCTTTCCCTAATATATACTCAGTGGGGTAGCTAGGCGTGGGCGAAGTGGACCCTCGCCCGCGACCTCGCACTTTTTTTTTTTTAACAGACACACACATTCACACAGTCTTTTCGGCTACTCAGGCCATATAAGATGACCGTTATTTAAATATGTATGTATTTGTGGTGCAGGCATTCTTATTTAAGCCATTTGGTATCCAAATGACTTAAATAAAATCATCGGACTGCCTGGGATCCGTACCCGCGACCCTTGGAATACAAGGCTAGTACGCTAACCCCTACATTAAGTTCAACAAGACTGTGAGTTTTTTTTTTTTTTTTTTTTTGGGAGGCCAAACATTCAGTCTTGTTGAATATATCTATGACTTGTTTAGTCCGAATCGAGGTATTTTGAATACTGTACTATTATCTTATTCAAATATATAGATCTCGATAAAAATTTAGCCTATCCTACATTTAGTCCGAGCAGTGGCGTACCGAGGGGGGGGCGAGGGGGGGGCGGTCCGCCCCAGGCCCCGTCCGGGATAGGCCCCCATATATTTATAAAAAAAAAAATTTAATGAAAATTTTCCTTTGAAAGGCCCCGGGGCCCTCAGGGCTCAAGTAAAAATGGGAAAATTTAGATAAAAAAAAAAAGAAAATTTAATAAAAATTTCTCTTTGAGAGGCCCCGGGGCCTTCAGGGCTCAAGTAAAAATGGGAAAATTTAGATAAAAAAAAAGAAAATTTAATAAAAATTTCTCTTTGAGGGGGCCCTGGGGCCCTTGGGGCTCAAGTAAAAACAAAATTTAATGAAAATTTCCCTTTGAAAGGCCCCGGGGCCCTCAGGGCTCAAGTAAAAACAAAATTTAATGAAAATTTCTCTTTGAGAGGCCCCCGGGCCTTCAGGGCTCAAGTAAAAATGGGAAAATTTAGATAAAAAAAAAGAAAATTTAATAAAAATTTCTCTTTGAGGGGCCCCGGGGCCCTTGGGGCTCAAGTAAAAACAAAATTTAATGAAAATTTCCCTTTGAAAGGCCCCGGGGCCCTCAGGGCTCAAGTAAAAACAAAATTTAATCAAAATTTCTCTTTGAGAGGCCCCGGGGCCTTCAAGGTTCAAGTAAAAATGGGAAAATTTAGATAAAAAAAAAAGAAAATTTAATAAAAATTTCTCTTTGAGAGGCCCCGGGGCCCTTGGGGCTCAAGTAAAAACAAAATTTAATGAAAATTTCCCTTTGAAAGGCCCCGGGGCCCTTGGGGTTCAGGGATATACGGTATTTTAAAAATATTTTTTGTGTATTTTTTTTTTTTTTTTTTTTTTTTTTTTGGAATGGGTGCATAAGGTCCGAAGACCTATAATGACCAATAGTCACATGCAGCCAGGAAGAAAATAAAACAAAAGGAGAAGCATAAAGGGGAAACTCAACTGCGGGAACTGAGAAGATGCCTGTTGAGGTTAGACTTGAAAGTCTGAAGATTGTAGGTTTTGGGGAAGATAGACGCAGGGAGCTTGTTCCAATCACGGGAGGTCATGGGGACAAAGGAAGAATGAAATTGATTTGTTCTGTTAGTCGTGATCTGAACAGCATAGGGATGCTGGGAAGATGCCTCTCTTGTGTTCCGTGAATATGTTGCATTGGGTGGGATAATTGATTTTAATTCGGCAGAGCATTGGCCATGGTAATACCTGTAGAAGAGAGATAGTGCAGATACTCTTCTTCTATGATCTAGTGACTGTAGGGATGCAGTAAGGGTAGAATCACCTATCAGTCTAATTGCACGCCTCTGTATGGCTTCCAAGGAGGAGAGAGCGTCTTTCGACGCCCCTCGCCAAAGGTGGGAACAATATTCAAGACACGGCCGAATTTGGGCTTTATAGAGGATTAGGAGTTGTTGGGAGGAAAAGTAACGCTTCGTTTTGAATAGGAAACCCAATTTCCTTGCGGTAGATTTAACCACAGAAGAGATGTGGTTGCTCCAGGAGAGATCAGATGTAACTGTCACTCCCAGAACAGAAAATGAATCTTTGAACTCGAGACTATTATTGCTGTAAATAAGGGGAGGGCAAATCCTATTTTTTTGTCTAGAAATTAAACAACATTGGGTTTTTTGGGAATTGAATTTTACTTGATTGAGGTTTCCCCATTCCTCCAAGAGACCAAGATCATCATTTATCGACGACACAGCCCCCAGACGACCAGTGGATGAGGTTTCACCAGTCCTGACTGAGTGCAGGGTACTGTCATCAGCAAAGCAATGAATTGGGTTGGAGGTTACTCCCATGAGATCGTTAATGTACATAAGGAATAGGGTGGGAGAGAGGACAGAACCCTGGGGAACACCTGCGTTGATTGAATGCGGAATAGAAGACACACCGTCGACTACAACCGAGATCTTTCGCTCCGTTAGAAAGCTCTTGATCCACTGGCACAGCTCAGAGGATAGGCCAAAAGATGGAAGTTTAGCATAAAGATTTTTATGCCATACCTGATCGAAAGCCTTCGAAATGTCAAGAGCAACTGCAATAGTTTCCCCTTTCATTTCCATGGCTTTGTTCCAGAGGTGTGTGACAAAGCTCAAAATATCCCCAGTCGAACGAGCATGCCTGAAACCATATTGCCTATCATTCATCATTCCGCAATGTTCCAGATGATTTAAAATTTGAATGTTGAGGGCTTTTTCCATAATTTTGGATAGTATGGAGGTTATTGCGATTGGGCGATAGTTGCTGGGAAGAGAGGAGTCACCTTTTTTGGGAATGGGTTGAATATTCGCCAATTTCCAAGAGTCGGGAAAAATTTCCCGAGGAAAATGAGAGGTTGAACAACCTGGATAATATTGGGACCAATTCAGGGGAACATTTTTTAATGACAATGGGGGGAATACCGTCAGCGCCTGGGGATTTGTCGATTACTAGCTCCTTAATAACCTTTTTAATTAGTTTATCCCTAAAATGAATTTTATTCATTGAAATTTTATTGGAATGCTGGGTCGGAGGATCGCGACTATTGGCTTTATCGTCAATAGTAGAATTGGATGCGAAGAGAGAAGCAAAGATTTGGGCTTTTTCAAATGGGGTAGTGGCAATTTTACCATCAGGCAAATTAAGAGGTGGAAATGAAGATGGAGGAGAGGGATATTTAAAGATGACCACCCCCCTCCAAGAAAAAAAATTCAATATAAGGTCCCCTCTTCTAGTTCAGCCCCCAGGCCCCAACTGCCTCGGTACGCCTCTGAGTCCGAGGGCGGCCTCGTACTTAAGGGGCCTCGCGAGGCTCGCATGGGATGTCATCAGACCCCGTTTAATTCTATTGTTATAAATTAAATAAAAAAATCTTGGGATCGAAAGAAAAGAGGCCTCGCTGATGCGACTTCGCCCTCGTCTATATTAGTCCACGCTACGCCACTATATATACTGTTTGTAGAGTGAGAAAGTATTGAATACATGTCAAAAATTCTATTTTGATTTTTTGATGGTCATACCCCTGAGTCGAAAAAAAAAACGATTTTGGCGACAAGGTTTGTCTGTCTGTGTCTAATTTAAAGCATAAAGGAATTGAGCTAGGAGGTTGAAATTTTATATTTAAGAAATAAACACCCCTGGCACCTAATTTGAAGCTTTTGAACAAAATCGGCCAAAAAGTACTAGTAATTTACTAATGTATTTTTTCGATTTTCTCTCTAACGATTTTGATTAAAATTCAAAAATCAATTATTTTTTAGATGCTCTTTAAAATGTATATTCACATTTTGCTTTTGAAATCTTTCTAAGTACACTTTACTCTTGTATAGTGAGGGACAATATTAAGTCCCACCCATGCGTTTTCTAATTGTGATTATTTCATTGTTTTTAAAAAAAATATTAGATCTATATATCTTTTAATGGAAACTTTCATGGCTCAAACGTAGAAAATTTCCAATAAAGATTTTCATTTCCTCTTATAAAAACAATGAAATAACCACAAGTAGAAAACGCATGGGTGGGACTTAATATTGTCCCCTCACTGTACTTCATAGGAAAGATAGTAGAAATGGTTGCCATGGTAACAAAGTTTAGAGCTAAACAAACATCTTGAATTCAAATGTACCGTATACTGTCGGAAACTAAATATATCTAAAATCTGGTGTGACAAGCACAGAACACAACATTCAATTTGTGTGCTGTGCGACCGGTCACACCACATTTTTTCTCTCTAAAGTCTTTTTTTCTCCATAAATTATAATAACAGTTAAATTGCTATATAGCCACATCCACATCATATATTTCTCCATTCAACCACTATAAAATACATCTTTTTATTAAATAAATTCCAATTTGCATTTATCTATATTTTAATATTAAAAAAATAAAAAAATGTAAAACATTTTATGAAAATTAATTTTAAATAAATTAAACGTTAATAGGCTATTCGAATAAAATAGATCTCAATTATAAAAAATAAATCGGATTATTATTGCATAAATATTATTAAATTTCTCATTTTATTAATATATATATATTATATAATAATTAATTAATATTAATAATTAATATTTTTACTCTTTAAAATCTATATTCAATTTCATATATAATAATCTACTTTAATAAATTAATTTCCTTTTATTTTATTTAATCCTTTTTTTTTAATTTATATTATTAACTCATCTATTCTATAAAAAATCTGGAGTGACTGGTCGTTAGGGATGTGGTATCGAAAAAAAAGTATCGATACTTGTACTTGGTATCGTATCGATACCACTAAGTATCGAGTATTTAAAAAAAAGTACTTAGAAAGATTTCAAAAGCAAAATGTGAATATTCATTTTAAAGAGCATCTAAAAAATAATTGATTTTTGAATTTTAATCAAAATGAAAATCGAAAAAATACATTAGTAAAGTACTAGTACTTTATGGCCGATTTTGTTCAAAAGTTTCGAGTTATGTGCTAGGGACGTTTATTTCTTAAATATAAAATTTCAACCTCGTAGCCCAATTACTTCATGCTTTAAATTAGACACAGACAGACAAACCTTGTCGCCAAAATCGTTCATCAAAATATAATTTTTGACATGTATTCAATACTTTCTCACTCTATATACAGTATATACAGTGGCGAAGCGTGGGCTAATATAGAGGAGGGCGAAGTCGCATCAGCGAGGCCTCTTTTCTTTCGTTCCCAAGATTTTTTTAGGTTTTTATTTAATTTAAAATTAAACAGGGATTTTTAGTCTGATAACATCCCATGCGAGCCTCCTTTAAGTACGAGGGCGGCCTCGGACTTGGTGTATGGATTAGAGTTCTGGCCTTGTATACCAAGGGTCGCAGGTTCGGACCCCAGGCAGTCCGATGATTTTATTTAAGTCATTTAGATACCAAATGTCTTAAATAAAACTGCCTGCACCACAAATACATATATTTTCAAATAACGGTTATCTTATATGGCCTGAGTTGCCGAAAAGACTGTGTGAATATGTGTGGGGGTGTTAAAAAAGAGGCGGGGCCGTGGGCGATGATGACCCACTTCGGCCGCGCCTAGCTACGCCACTGAGTATATTTTAGCATATATCTAGGGAAAAGAAAGTAAAAGAAATATGGACCACGCATGTGAGTATGTCAATAAAATTTTTTTGAGTATACAGGGTGTCCGGAAATAACAGGACCTAGAAAAGGAGATGATTCTACATGAAAAAATAAGACTTTTTTTCCTATAAACTTAAATTGCCCAGACGCTTCGTTTTCAAGATACAGGGGTCAAAGTTGAATTTTAAAACCTACAAATCTAAAAATTTTTAAATCTACGCCACTGGCTTTTTCAAAAAACTTTACACATAAAACATGCGGAATAATGAACATAAATCGTGTAAAGTGTAAACATTGTGTCTCAAACGGTTCTCGAGATATTAGCAAAAAAAAAAAAAAATCAACTTTGACCCTCTGTATCTTGAAAAAGAAGCGCCTGGGCATTTTAAGTTTATAAGAAAAAAGTCTTATTTTATGTAGAATCATCTCCTTTTCTAGGTATCTGTTATTTCGGGCACCCTGTATATTCAAAATTTA
Organism: Euborellia annulipes; assembly: GCA_023213315.1. Lineage (NCBI taxonomy): Eukaryota > Metazoa > Arthropoda > Insecta > Dermaptera > Anisolabididae > Euborellia > Euborellia annulipes. Next base: position 13,944 of record JAKCPI010020886.1, read on the forward strand.
GCCCTCAAACACCAACTGGCTAATTTTTCTGAGATCCTAACACAGGGCGGTCCCAGAGGGGGGGCCAGGGGGGCGGGACTCCCCAAAATTTTTTTTACATACTCCTTCTCTCTTCCCCCCCTCTCTCTCACTCTCTCCCTCTTTTTTCGATTATCTAATAAAAAACAATTTTATTATTAATTATTATTTATTGTTTGGGGCTTTTTTATTTTTAAAAAAAAAAAAAAAAAAAAAAAGCCCCCCAACATTAAATAACAATACACTTTAAAAGTTGATGAACGAGATGAATATGACGTAACGGACAAATTCGACTATTGGTGTTCAAATGTCGGTGTTCTTTGATTTATTTAATTTTTTTTTTTTTTTTTTTTTTTTTTTGAGAACTAGACATAATACAAGCATAAAAATTATTAAATTATTCCCAATGAATTCAACATAAGTTTTCTGGTTGAAGCATGATGATAAAATGAGTCCAAATTGGACCACGTTTTTAACACTGACGATCTATCTTGCTCTTACCCTATATATGAAATATATATAGGGAGCATGTATTGTTCAAATATTCATATTTTTATACAGCGAAATTTTAAGCTTATTGACGCGAAATAATCTATTAATATTTTGTAATTTGGGATGCCGACCTTCCAGTAAATAAAAATGTACTCTTCTCAATAGAAGGCTTATTTTGAGATGGTCCACCCATAAACTTTTCAAAAATTATGGTCAATTCTTGTTTTAAACCTCTCTCAGCTTGAAAATTGGATTGTTCAACATTTGACGGTGTGTGTTTATCTCTCTGTGTTTAGAAGGAAACGAAAAGTTTCGAAACAGGATTCATTTGTGCTGTTGTTGATTCCCTTTGATAAATAACCCCCCCCCCCACCACCTCCTCTTTTACAGTTATGCTCTAATAAATTTCATTGGAATTAATCAATATTTATATATTTTCATTTATATAGAAAGACAAAAATCATATCTGTATGTTGATTATGATGATGGCAGCGAACATATGCACAGCATGTGAACAATAAATTGATTGTTGGTTTGGTGATGATAATCAGCATAACTCTTTTGTTTCTATTCGCTCTTTAGCAAGCATTGACCTGAAAGTCGATCAAACATCATGCATAGCCTCATTATAAATGTGAAATGAATGAAATTACTAAAAATCAGAGAGCTATGAATAAAAATTGATCATTTTTAGTCGGATTTTATTAAACAACAAATTTGAAACAAATGCCTATTCTTTGATCAAAATTTGTCGAGAATTTAATTAAAGATAGTTGGATATATCCCTGAGGAGATATAATAACCATATTATGAATTAAAGCCCTTCAGAAGGGCACATTGAATCTTTAGTCCTACATTAATTATTTAAATTCGTGAGCATTTTACATAATAGGAAAATGCAAAAAAAAAAAAAAAAAAAAAACTATTAAGAAAATTGTAATTTTTTTTTAAATCAAACAATATAAAAATCATTAACACCCAACCTATAATAATTAAATAAAGTGGGGACGAAGTCAAAAATAAATTTCGTATTTATTTATAAATTAACGGCCAAATAGTTCAGCAGTCTTGCAAAAGATGGCAGGCTAGTCTATCATCCGGCATTATCAAATCACTTATAAGCCCTATATTTATATAGCTCATCAAAATCTCGACATCGAATTTTTGACATGAATCCAATACTTTCTCTCTATATACATTTTAGGGGAATGACTTTCTGACTTTTTTTTCCAAAATGATTTTCTGTAGCTCGAGTGAATGAACTTTTGCCTATTAATGACTAAAATGACTTTTATTCCATGGAAATATAAAAAAAGGTCACGCACAAACCACTTTGAAATATTAGGTTGACTAGGCTCAGTCTCTGGGAAAGGCTAAGGGAGCGTACAAGTAATACGTAACGCAATTTTTGAAGATTTTTGACCCCCCCCTAGGTATTACGTAACGCTCAAGTGGCCATTTTTATCTAAAAGTACCGGAAAGTCGCTAAAATAGCAGTTACGTAACGCGTTGTTCAACCCCCTCCCCCCTTGTAACGCATGGTAACGTTTTACGAGACCCCCCTCCCCCCAAATTGCTTTACGTAATACTTGTACGCTCCCTAAGCCAAAATCCTGCAGAGGACCCCGCCTTTTTTTTAAATTTGATTTGTCTTTTTCGGTATCGTAAAAAAAAAACCTTTAGATCCTCCCCCCCCCCCCCCCTCTCTATTTATTTCGTCTTTTCTTAATTATGAAAAGATTACTGCTATTCCAATTCAATGCCTGCTTTAGGATTTATTTATATTCATAGAATACATAAATGCAAAGAATACATGAATATTTTTCTATAAATTTCCTAAGGAGAAATCCTAGGAATTAATAACTCAAAAAGTTAAGAATTTCGGGATGAAAATAATTTCCCTGTAATCCCTAGAAGTTCCTCTTTATGTATATAAAATTTAATTTCAAAATTCTAACGGGAAGTTGCCTAAATAGAGCATGAAAGACAGACAGACGGACATTAGCGATAAATAAATTCGGCCTCGAAATACTAGAGTCTTCAAGTAAATGTAAATTGGTTAAAACGTTGCTACACTGCCATGTCAATCGACCTGGCGAATTGACATCATTTTTGCTCCTGATGAAGAGTGCGATCGGCACTCGAAACGTCGACAAAAAATAGATTTTTTTGTTTTATTTTTCGCCTTGGCTGCCCTTGTAACGCATCCTCATATCATAATATCCAGCCATCAAGAAACAACTAAATAAATAAAGTTTTGAAGTGGAACTAAATCACCTTAACACTTTTAATCAGTCAATTTTTTAATTATGACCTTTTTAAAATGCGATATATCGACGGGATTCTGTTAATAAACATTAAAGCGTATTATAAATTTATATCTGCAAAAAAAAATTTTATCCGGATCGGTACTGAAATATGAGAGTTATGATCAAAAAGCCAAGTGGAACTAAATCATCTTAACGCACTGTTTATATAAAAATAAAGAAGATTTCCTGTCTACTCGAAAATTTCTGAAATACAATCCCCCTCAGAATTACTAGAGCAACGCCCTCGGGCTTGGGGTAGTTGGTAGCGCACCTGCTTTGTTTACCAAGGGTCGAGGGTTCGGATCCCAGGCAGTCCGATGATTTCATTTAAGCCATTTGGATACCAAATGGCTTAAATAAGAATGCCTGGTCTCTCAATTGATATATTTACAAATAACGAATATCGTTTATATATAGTATATGGGCTAAGTTGCCAAAAACACTGTGTGTATGTGTGTGTGAATGAGGAAAAAGTGTGAGTGTTTAAAAAAAAAAAAAATTAGAGCAAAAAATAAATCAAGCTCAAAGGACATATTTTTCTAATAATAAAAAAAAAAAGATGTTTGGTTATCATCATTCATACCTATAAAGAAGGGTTTTGTATTACGCCATAAAATAAAGTGCTTTAGTATTAATAAAAGGTTTAGAGGCTAGACAAATTTAATGCCGGTTTAATGCTTTTCTGCTTAGACAATCTAATTGTTGTAAAAAATGTAGACACTGTGCGAGCAGGCTATATATTTCCGCTTTTTGTAAGAAATTTCTTTCGATTGGCATTAACTCCTTCGGATTGAAAATCACTTGCCATAAATACAAATCTTTTGAGAAAACATCCTTTTCCTCTCTTTCTCATTAACAGATAGAGTCACTGTATATTTGATTATCCATAAGAATATAAAAAACTGAATTAAATTTATTTTAAAATAAAATATTCGAATAGACGAGATTTCATCTCATCTTAAGAGCGTCCCTTTGGGGCCTCCCATTCTCCCATTCTATCTACTATAGTGCTTTGCTTCTATTGATAAAAACATCGCGATAATAATCATTTTTTGTGTGTTTTAAGGATTTTTTTCATATTAACCCTAAATATTAAAAAAAAAAGCAAAAGAAAGCAAAGAAACTCTTAATACTACCATTTAGTTGATATTCCAATAGATGCCAATGGCCCATTGCATTTAGATGGACGAGTCGTCCCTAGACTATATTATCAAGAATTCTTTTAAATCCTTAATAAAAGATAGGGACGTGAAAAAATTTTTTTGAGAAACTTTTCTCTTTCTGGGCGAATATCTCAAAAAGTTTTTAAGATATCGGAGCCAAATTTTTTTATATATAAACTAGAATAAATAAGGATTATTTTGAGCACGAATTCAAAAAAAATTCCAGTCCCAAAAAGAATGGTAGAAACTAAAAATTGACTTTTGCCAATTTCGGAAGGTAAAATGTTAGTCTCTTATTTTTCCTTTTTTTTCTTCATTCTTTTCTTCAATTTTCAAATTTTTAGACAAAGCTATAGGTCTCCCTGCTGGACCGAATTTGATTAAAGCCCGATACCTTTGATATAAAATTTCATTTTGGCGTAAAAGGGACTTTTTGAGAGGACATTTCAATAGTAGATCGTGACTGTAGTTGATATGTTGAATAAAAAGAAAGAGGATTCAGCCGATAATTGAGTCTCTATTTTACACTCTAAAAATTATATTGACTTAAAATTGATTTTAAAAAAGGACGGGTCTAAATGGCCTTAGATTCCGAAAAAGACAAAAATGCTTGGAGTTTATATCGAATCGAAATATAAACTTAAAAAGCATATCATTTCACCAATATTATACACAATATAATATAATAATAATATATAATATTATAATATAATATATAATAATATAATGTAATAATATACACAATAATATATTTATTTAAAATTCGTTTCCCTCCCCTAGTAGGGGTTTGACATGCATGCATATTAATTAAATCGTCAAATATCTTTCTATCAACGTTAAACATTATTTGTGTTTTTTTTTTTGCTAATAACACAATAATGAGTCCACGCTTATAGGAAAAAAATAATTTCCTGTTGAATTTTTTTTTATCAAATGTTTATATTTTGGAAAAAAAAAATACCCTACTCTCTAAAAACGAATTAGTAAAAAACTACTAATTTATAGTGTATAGTCACTTTTTTAAGATGTGCAAAGTAGACCACCCGCAAATTGTGGATATCCACTTTTTCAATTAGTAAAAATTATTAATATGAAAAATTCACTAATTGAAAAAGTGAATTTTTAAAAAATAATGACCAAAAAAAAAAGAAACGTTTAAGATACGTATATGAAATAAGGTGTGATGACACCGGGACCTAAGTTGTGTTTACTGACTCGAGTTCTAGCCGAACCCACTTAAACTTGACTTACTTTTACTACTCTGTTATCTTTCTTCTCTTCTTCTTTATATATATAATTCTTCTGTACGTGTGTATGTGACTGAACTCCTCCTAAACGACTGAACCAATTATGATGAAATTTTCTGTGTATGTTTGTGAGAATCCCGGACAGGTTTTGTTTCACAAATAACAATAAGTTAATGAGTAATTAATCGTTAAAATAAGAAAAAAATAAAAATTAGGAGAAATAGTTGCCATGGTAACAAAATATAAATATTTACCCATGTTTACGATTTTTTATTTATTTTCATTTTGAATTCTAAAATATCGGTGTAAATTTTTTGTCTGTGTACCGGGAGAGTCCCGGAAAGGACATGATTCACAAAAAATCTTAAGTTCATGAATAATTAACCGTTAAAATAATCTATATATTATAAAAATGAATTGGGAAAAATGTTTGTATGTACCGGTATGTATATATGTAGGCTATATGTTTTATAGAAATCCACAATTTTCAATGAAGGCGAGCAAAGGGGGGCCCAGGGGCGCAGCCCCTGGCTAGGCGTAAAGCCCCGCCGAAGGCGGGGCTTTACGTCTAGTTTTGTATATAAGTATGTCGCTGATGTTAACAATGCTTTTTACTTGAATGATACTATATTCCTTCCCAGCAATTTATTTCTAAATAAACTTAATAAAACTAATTATCGTTATATCAAGAAATATATTTACTAAATTTTAAGTAAAAATATTTCTTAATTGACCATTTAAAAAATAATATTTTATTAATTTAAAAAATTTGGAATCTATCTGTTTTGACTTAACATATATTTCCTGCAATTTTTAACAAAAAATACAAGTTATCTCAATATTATTATTTATGTGTATTATTATTACTTAAATAAAGCCTTATATTGCCAAAAATGTCTTTATTAAGGAACCGAACAAACAGCTGGTCGGCCATGTTGGCTTCTCAGACAGCCGGAATTGAATGAACTACTTTTTGAATTAGTCAAAAATAACTAATCTAAAAGTAACCAATAAATTTACTAAATATATTAGTAGATTCTACTCAAAATGACTAAATTTGCTGTAATTTTCTTACCTACTGCTTGAATAAGTAAAAATTCTACTAATTCGTTTTAAGAGAGTAGTAGAAGAGAATGAAATGTAAATTTTGTGAAATAACAGACAGCGTGAACGCATGATAAAATATCCTCTCATTCGTTTTCTATAGTTTAATTTGACGCATGTCTCTGATATGGCGTTACTAATATAACATCAAAAATGCTTTACAAGACTAGAGAGAGAAAAGCAGCTGTTTGAAGAGAGAGAGAGAGGAAAAAAAAATTAAGAAAATTCACTCTAAATTATTGTTACTGTTACTCCAAACACATTTTCCCATATCTTTAAAAAAAAAGTCAGCTGAGACTAGTCGATAATTTATATCTAGCTAGCAAGAATATTTTCTCTTTTAGTTCCCTGCATTCTGTATAGCCAGTACTATACACCTACATTTATTTTAAAGGGGGGGGGGTTCTCCTACCCCTAATCCGAAATAATGCTAACTTCAAATCACTCCATGAAAATCCGTCCGCAAGTTCCAGACATACAGAGTGTCTTTTATATAATAGAATAGATTATTTAAACAAGAGCAACACGTATATTACATACGAAATTTTTAAATTATAAATCCATTATTAGGTAATGTCCGTCTGACTGTCCGTCACGCTCTATTTGGGCAACTTCGCACACTTGAACTTTAGTGGAGTGAAGTATTTCATCTCTGTTAATTTGCTATAGGGCCCTATGAATTTGTAGTCGTAAACAATATTTTCCATTTTAATGATACTTTATTCTTTCCTAGCAATTTATTTCCAAATACACCTAAATATAGGGTAAGAGAAAGTAATAAAACTAATTCAAGTTATATTAACAAATATTTTTTGCAAATTTTAAATAAAAAATATTGAATATTTTAAAAATTATATTTTATTAATTAAAAAAAAAATTTGAAATCTATTTAACTTGACTTTAAATATACCCAGTATATTCTGGAAGTTTTAATTAAAAAATAAATAAAAATCTGGTGTGATAAGCACAGAACACAACTTTCGAATACCTAAGCTAAGAGAAAGTTGTGAGACAGTCACATTAGATTTTTCAAATTCATTTTCCGGCTCTTCCTTCCATAGAGCCAATCAAGGGCGGATCCAGAGGTGTTTCTCGGGGGGGGGGGGTAATCTGGTGTGACTCGTCGCACAGCACACTATTTTTTTTTTAATTTCGATAATTTAAAAGCGCATTCTGTACTTGTTTGCCAGAATATAAATACACATCAAATTTTTAAGTATTAATTTTAAAAATTTTACATTAAAAATAAATTTTTTTGCGAAAAAAAGGTAATTTTTTTCGAATCTCGGGGGGGGGGGGGGTAATTACCCCCTTTACCCCCCCCCCCCTTGTATCCGCCCTTGGAGCCAATACCTATGGGGATTTGTATGCTAATTTCGATTCAAAGGTCCCTTTGGAACTTTTTACTGATTTTAAAAAATTTTTTCCAATTCTTATGAAATATTGTATTTATTTAGGATTCTATATTGTGTATAAAATGTCCAAATATGAGATTAGAATTTTGAAAAATAACCATAGTTTATTTCAAGCAGTCAACATTTTGATTCAGCAAGTTTGAAACTAAGGTGCTATGGGAAACTTAATATAAGCGACAAGTCATATCAGATACAGACAGGTATTACCATGGTCAATGCTCTGCCGAATTAAAATCAATTATCCCACCCAATGCAACATATTCATTCAACACAAGAGAGGCATCTTCCCAGCATCCCTATGCTGTTCAGATCACGACTAACAGAACAAAACAATTTCATTCTTCCTTTGTCCCCATGACCTCCCGTGATTGGAACAAGCTCCCTGCGTCTATCTTCCCCAAAACCTACAATCTTCAGACTTTCAAGTCTAACCTCAACAGGCATCTTCTCAGTTCCCGCAGTTGAGTTTCCCCTTTATGCTTCTCCTTTTGTTTTTATTTTCTTCCTGGCTGCATGTGACTATTGGTCATTATAGGTCTTCGGACCTTATGCACCCATTCCAAAAAAAAAAAAAAAAAAAGATTTTTTGAAATAATTTTCTTCTCTCCTTTTTGATATTTCGTCCCCACAGATTCCTGCTTTATTTTGCCATACTCTCGGTCTCATTTTCTCGAATCTAATTTTTTAATTTTAAAGAATTCATTACTCGTTTAAATGAATTCTTCAAATTATAACATTTCTACTCGTAGATGTGGTTTAACCTCATTAAATGAGGTTTCTTTCTCGTTGTTCTCTTTTATTCGGCTACCCACCTGATCACAACATCTTGTTTAATTTTGAAATTTAAAATATTATTATTACCGTGCCGCGTCTCTCCCATTTTCTCTTCTGACATTCCAATATAATTAATTTTAATTGTAAAGGAGTAATTATATATTATAATTAACAGACGCGCATGTTGTATTCTTTGCCAAATTAATTAAATTCAAAATATTTATCTCTCCTTTGGTTTAAAAAAAATATTTCTCTCTCGAGAGAGAGAGAGAGTCTGCACACACAAGAGGCTTGAATTCTAATTGGATTCAATTTAATTCAAGTTATAACAATTATAATCTTGTCAATCCAAATCCTCTCTATAACTTAACATAAGAGCCAATTGAAAACAAGTTCAAACTGATCATTAATTAATCATCTACACATCTCTCTGGAATATTATTATTATCGATAATATATAAATGATTTGTCCAACTTTGAAAAGAATTAGCGACTGCTTCTTAATTTTTGTAGCAAATTAAAGAATTTAAAAGTTTGGTAAAACAGGAGTGTGACTAATTCACATCACATAACCCCAGTGGCGTAGTGGCAAAATTTTCAGTGTGGGAACGCTAAATACATGACTTACCAATGGAGGGACGGAGGGGGGCCTTCCCCCGGAAAAATAGAAAAATTAATAGTGAAATGGTGCAATTTTAGACTATGTACTACCAATATCTTAAATCATTACCTTAATTTAAAAAAAGAATCCGTGGTACTTCCCTGAGTATTATTTTATTTACTTGCTTAAATAATTTTAATTTAATTTGTCATTATTATTTTTTTTTAATGAGTGAAAGCAGTGTGGGAATGCCGTTCCCACGCGTTCCCATTCCACCTCACCTCTGCATAACACACGCACAACTTTAAAAACACCTGGTGTGACACACCTCACAACTTTCTCTTGCCTTTGGTAATAAAAAGTTGGGTTCTGTGCTTACACACCAGACTTTTTTAGTCGACACATATTTAGATTCCTGCAGTTTAGGATTCAAAATGTAAAATCAATAAAAAATATTTATATATTTTTTGCCATGGCCATCATTTCTCCTATTCTTTCAACTGTGCTTCAAACAATTTCAAAAGCAAAATGAGAATATACATTTTAAAGAGCTTCTAAAAAATAAGTGATTTATGAATTTTAAACAAAATCATTGGAGCGAATTTTAAGAAAATCGAAAAAAAAAAACTGAAAAATTACATCAGTAAAGTACTAGTACTCTTTGTTCAAAAGCAACAGTTGAAAAAAGATGAGAGCACGCATACGA
>JAKCPI010020887.1:0-43904 GCA_023213315.1 Euborellia annulipes
AAATAGGCACTAAAATCCAGAAATCGGCCAAAATAGGCATTATAGGCACTAACAAATGCCTCTTATTTTATTCAGAATTTCATGAAACGTATACATATCATATTGGCCTAAATTTTAAGCCACAAATAAAAAAAGGCAAATAGGGCGAAATCCGAGCCCTAGTCATAACATTTATAAAGTATTTATTGTTAAAAGATCAATGAAAATCAACCAAATGCATTAAATATTATTAGCTACCATTCTGACATCTCTTGGCAAATTTAGGAATTACTTAATTTTTTGGGCTACTTTTTATGACACACAACGCCATCTTATCGGGAAAAACATGCGTAACCCCTTCGCTCCCGGTCCCCCTTAATGTAACATGGTGATTTCGAAATTCCAACTGGATGCTTTCTTATGGATTATTTACGCCTTGCTCTTCAATTTAAACAGTAGAGAGTTTTCAAACAAAGCCAGTATATATTTCGTTAAAGACAATTGGGCAGATCGCACCTTTTGGACCGCACCCGCCGGGAAAGTGAACGATTCCTAGTTCGAATTCATAATCAAAATTCTGGCTATGTTGTTTTTCGTTATATTTGTTGAAAAGTCCAATTGTGAAATTTTTTTAAGAATCGGATTCTTTACTTTTCTCTCTCGCTCTTTTATAAGATTAAATTCAAGTTCAAACAAACGAAGAAAAGGGGGAAAAAAACGAACAGAACGGATGCATGCGAGAGGAGAGAGAGAGAGAGAGAAAATAAAAAGAACTCTTGGAATATAATCGGTGCTCATCGTGACAGGCAAAATATTAAGGTGAATTTGCTGACTGGACCACCTTGTAACTAAAAAAAAAAATCAACCATTGAATGACGACACGTGGTCAATTTATGACAAGAAAAGAAGAGAAATTAGATCAACCGACAAATTACGAATAATTGAATAGTAATTTTAATTTTAATAGAGCTAGCGAGCTAGGGCCATTAAATTGCTTTAATTTAAGAGCAACAAGAGAACGAACGAATCAATACGAAAAGAAAGAAAATTCAAATTTAAATGCTTCTATTGATATTTATTTAAAATAAACTCAGCAGGAACAACTTTATTTTTAAAGTGGAACTGTTATTTGATGGCCTCAAATTTTTTCGTTCCTCTATCAGCATGTCGCGTTACTAGCCCTTTGACGTCACGTCAAAGGCCGTGACGCTACAAGCTATGAAGTCACAAGCCGTGACGACAAAAATAGGAAAGTTGAAAATTTAATATATATGACCAATTATAAAAAAATAATTGTGAGATTTAATAATTCAATTTTTAAATTGATAAAATATAATTTTTAAAATAATTTAAAATGATTCAAATCTTCAATTACTAAATAAATATTGTTCTCAGTTTTTAACATGCGTCTATTGATTTTCCATTTTCCAATTATTAAGTTAAGATTAAAATGCGATTTTAATACCCTCATTAAAAAAAAACTCCATGAAAATTAGTTCAGTAGTTTCGAAGTCTCTGCTAAGAAACCTGGTGTGTGTCGCTGGTGACGTCACGGTTTGTAACGCGACATGCTGATAGATAGGCGAAAAAATTTGAGACGATGTAATAAAAGTTTCACTTTATAAGAGCTACCGGTTTGAAATTTTATATTTAAGCTACGTACTCTCTTAACACAAAAATAACGTACTAGTAAATCGATGTATTTTTCAATTTTTTTTTTTTTTTTTAATTCAATTTGTTTGAAGCGTGACTTGTATAACTTTTTTGTTCATAACTTCTTTAATATTTAACAAATTTTTACGAATGAATGCTTTTTGAAAAGGCAAAAAGTTATAGAATATTATAAACATATTTTAGTTATTGCATTCAGGGTTTTTTTAAACCCTTTTCGGCTATAGAGGCCTTTTTTACATAATTTAAATACAATCCATGACAACCGGGGACGTTCCACACGCTGTTTGCTCGGTGTCACCAATCCTGAGCTCTCGCCGAGCTTGACATCAACAATTGTGATGACTGTTGTTATAGCTTTGAAATAAAAGCATCATGTTAACGTCGCTGTTAAAACTTTGTTTAGAGAATAGAATTTTTTAACGCTAATTACTTTTTAACACCCATTTGTTTATTTTAAATTTTAACGTCTGTTTTTAGAGAAACATGTATATAAGTTATTTTATATTTATCTTTCGATAAGCCCTCAAAGTGTTTTGTTTGTTTCTATCTTTGAACTTATGAAAACAAAAATGTATTTTTTTTTTTATTGAAAATATGATGCGACAAGAAAATACCTTGTCAGTGTGTGTGTGTGTGTGTGTGTGTGTGATGTCTTTCCGATACAATTTGAAAGAATTACATCTCCATAAAGGCCACGAATATCGATAAGAAGAGCAAATGCTTATAACTTAAGTTTCGATACATTAAATTTGAAATACGCATTGAATAAAGAAAGAGCTGAGTATAAAAAATAAGGCCGAGGGGGGGAGGGGGAGGGGAGGGTGGGGAGGAATTTCCTATTCAAATTAATGTTTCAAAAAGAAAAGTTAAATAGTTGTGTTATAAAGGAAGAAATGTTTTCCGGTTTATTTACTCCTATCTACTTTTTGGTGGCGAATAACTTAAAACTTTCTCTATCAATAAATTTGTGTTGTTGGATTAAACAAGTTAATTTGAAACATTAGTTTGTATTAGCTCTAGTGAAAAAGAACAAGTTTAGTAAATTAAGTTGTACTTGGATTAAACAATATTCGATAAACTGGCTAGTTTATTTTATTTTAATTCTCTGAAATCCAAGCGGATAAAATTAAAAACTCCCTCCCCCCTTGTAGAATTCTTGCCTCTTGTGCTAGGGGTTAGAGGTTCGCCTTCCCCATTTCTCACATCTTACTTATGAAGTACAAGAGTAAAATGGCCTTCAAACAATTTTGAGAGCAAAATGAGAATATACATTTTAAAGGGCATGTAAAAAAATTGTTAATTTTTGAATTTTAATCAAAATCGTTGAGAAAATCGAAAAAATTGAAAAAGTACATCAGTAAAGTACTACATGTAGTACTTTTTGTCCTATTTTGTTTAAAAGCTTATTTTTGCCCTCCAGGGAGGGGGGGGGGGGTGTTTAACTTAAATATAAAATTTCAACTTCATAGCTCAATTCTTAGATGCTTAAAATTGAACACAGACAGACCATGTCGCAAAAACCACTTTTTGGAACTCAGGAGCCCTCAAAACGTGTATACCCATCAAAATCACGACATCGAATATTTGACATGAATTTAATACCTTCTCTCATATATATTGATATTACAAATATATATACAGGGTGTCCCAGGTGTCACGCACCCCATTGTTGGGATCGAAAGAGAAAAATATTCGGAGCGCAAAAATCCATGTTTGGAATTTTTTGATTAAGTAGCAATTTTTAAATTAAAAAAAAAAAAATCACAGGAATGAAACCGAGACACGAGCCGGCTCTCACTTTTTATTTTTCAATATTTAAGAAATTTTTGAATTATAAAAAAACACAGGAATTATATTAATAATAATAATAATTATTATTATTATTTTTTTAATAATTAACCAATTACCTCTATTCTTCTGATTGGTCACTTTTATTAATTAATTACTAATTAACTACTTAATCAAAAAATTCCAAACATGAATTTTTGGGCTTAGAATATTTTTCTCTTTCGATCTCAACAATGGGGTGCGGGACAGCTGGAACACCCGGTATAGGTAAGAGAAAGTAAAAATATTAGTTCTTGTTTAAAATTTCTCTACTTGTATTTTTTTTTTTTTATATTAAAAATATTATTAGGGGGGGGCCGAGGACCCCCCCTCCGAGATTTTCCAAATGCACAAACATATAGGGATATACAGGCATCAGCAGGGCTCGGCTCCTCCCCCTCCCGAAATGTTTCATTTGCGCAAAATATAGTTCCGCGAAAAAATTTTTTCCGCAGGGTGTAAAACTTTGGTTCCGAAAAAAGGGAAAAATTTACCGCAGGGCGGCAAAAACTTCGTGTCTAATAAAAAGGTAAAATAAAAAAAAATTTCCGCAGGGTGAAAAACTTAAGTAAAAACAAAATTTTTCTCAGGGCGGAAAAAATTTAGTTTCTTTAAAAAAACATTTTTGAGCTCAGCCCCCCCCCCCCCCCCGAAAAAAATTTCTATATACGCCCTTGTTATTTAGTATTTTTGTACTATGGAATTAATATGTAAGAATAATGTAGTACTCATATTTAGGGGTAAATATGAGTTCAAATGAATTTTTTTTTCCTTTTTTAATTGAGGTCTTTTCGGCATCGAAAGCCATTTAGACCCCCCGTCCGAATTGGTAGCCACTCCAATTGAAATAAATTGTAGCATGAGAAGGGATACGAACCCCTCTAGCCCAAGGGGCAAGAATTCTATTATGATTAGTAGTCAAATCAATTGAAATAATTTTTATTTGCTTAAGACGGGCACGAAAACCTAATATCTGGAGCCTTTTTCTGTTGCCAGGCCTTCCTCTTAACAAATAATACTGACCCCTATTAGTTAGGCAACCAAAGGGCTTTTAAAAAATTGCAAAGAATCTACCTTGAAGTGACAAACATTTGGGAGGTTCCTGTCTCTTCATCTAATCTCTTCCCATACAGTATTTCATGAAGTGCATTCCCGTCCTGTATGCTTTCTCGTTTGCAATAATCTTTTATACTCGTAAAGAATGCAATCGTTAAATTTCTTCTTTTTTTTTATTTAAGAATGTAAATATCAAAATAAATTGAATTTTTCTTTTTTTTATTTCCTATTAAATCCACTCCATTTATTGAATCAACTTATCGTCAAGGACGAATTCTTAGTTTTGTCTTTAAATTGCCGAAATTCAAAGGGAGAGAGAAGAAGAAACAAAAGGGAAGGGTAATTTCTTTAAATTACTTGCCAAAATATCAAGGAGAATTCTATCCCAAGGCAAAATAATAAATAAATAAGTCAATGTGAGAAAAAAAAAATAAATGTATGGTCCGTTAAAAAATCTGGTGTGACTCAGCACGGTGCACAACTTTCTCTTACCCTTCGGTAAGAGAAAGTTGTGCACCGTGCTGGTCACACCAGATTTTTTGTGTCGAGATATATTTAGTTTCCCATAGCACCTTAGTTTCAAACTTGCATTTTAAATGTTGACTGCTTGAAATAAGCTATGGTTATTTTTCAAAATTTTAATCTCATATTTGGACATTTTATACATAATATAGAATCGTAAATAAATACAAAATTTCATAAGAATTGGAAAAAAAAATTTTAAATGCCTAAAAAGTTCCAAAGGGGACCCCCTTTTGAATCCAAATTAACATACAAATCCCTATAGGAAATTAGCATTGGCCCAATGGAAGGATAAGGCCGGAAAGTGAATTTGGCAAATCTGAATTACATCAGTAAAGTGTACTTCAAACAATTTTCACAAAAAAAAGTCTCTGTTGATTGGTGTAGAGAACTGGCCTAAACATCTCGGCTAATAAATTATCAATCACAGCATCCAATTCATCACAAAATCAATAATAATTAATGCATGAGTGTTATCAATATAAAATTATAAAAAGCACAAAGATTTTGCTATCTATAGAGACGTTAGAAAAATGCATAATTAAATCATGTCTAGGAAACCACGATCTCTTTATTATTAATAAAAAAAAACATCGCTGGCCATACATGTTTTAGCAAAAAATCCCAATATAGACTTTAAAAATACAGGATCTTGTACAAAATGCAAAGCAAATTTCTTGGAAATGCTCGCTAAATCGAAATCACGCTTGTAAATTTAAAGCCGGCATACAAGGTATACGAAAATTTAATAAAATTTTAAAGGTAGAGCCCCCCTCCTCCAACTGATTCCATATACAATGATGGAAATACTTTTAAGGCCATCCCTTTTTAAAGTGAAACTTTTATTTGATGGCCTCATATTTTTTCGCTCTTCTATCAGCATGTTGCGTTTCAAGCCGTGACGTCAAAAAAATTATAATTTTTTTTTTATTATTATTTGAGGGAAAAGCCTAAATTATGGCATAAAAACCCTCAATAGCCTACAAAAAAAAAACATTCCCCGTTTATTTACCCTTGGTGCATCGTGCACGGAGGCACGCACCAACCCCAAGTACCGGTATCTAGCTCGAGAGCCAACAACCCGGTTCCCAATGTTTGGGAGTGAGAGGCTCTTCACCTCTCTACTCCCCAAAAATCAGTCCCTCTACGGGACTGGTCATCGTCTCTCTCCCACCTGATCCGAATCATCGACGAATTATATAAAATAATTGTGATATTTAATTATTCAATTTTTAATTAAATTTAAGGATTGCGGTGTGGCTTTCAAGTGAAACATTTTGAACAAAGGTTTTGAACCTTTGTTCAATTTTTAAATTGATAAAATATAATAATTTAAAATGATTCAAATCTTCAATGACTAAATAAATATTGTTCTCAGTTTTTAACAGGCGTCTATTGATTTCCCATTTTCTAATTATTAAGTTAAGCTTAAAAACGCGATTTTAATACCCTTAATTGAATAATTTTCTGAAAATTTTCAGTTAAACGCCTACGATCCTAAAAAAAAAGTTTCCATTGCATCGTGGTTTCATAAAACAACAAACACAATGATTTTTTTGACGGGGATTCCTTTGAAGGGGATTTGAAAGAATAAATAAAGAATATTCATTTTATAAACAAATTCACCTTACTTTTTGATCACAGTGGAAAGAAAAAGAAGTGGTTATTTCTGATGATGGCAGTAAGTCGAATCAAGTGTTAATTTATAATTAAAAAAGATCTTGAAACAAAAAAGCAAAAGTGTGGGAATCCCGCCAGGAACTAAATTCTTCACGCCTTTTCTTCAACTCCGAATATAATTTAATATGAATATCATTTAAAAAAAGAAAAAATTATTTATTTACTTTTTTTAAATAATATAGAAAGAGATCGAGAGAGGGTAGAGCCGGTGGGAGCTCTGTAACGTTTTTTTGTTACGTGACGATATCTGCCAATTCACCCTACTGTAAGCCGCGTAAAAGAACTTCGTTCCCAAAACCTAGTCTATTATTTTTTTTTTATATATAATATTTTTAATGTTTCAACAAGAGTCTACGATCAAAAATTTAAATTTTTTACAAATTACAAAGAAAAGTCTTGTTAAAAAATAAATATTTTCTCTATAGAGCTCTGAAGATGACCCTGACCCAAGGGCGAAACGTCAGTGTGTGAGAAATAAATATTCTACAACTATATTAATTTATTTCTATAACATTATTGGTTTACTTAGATGAAAGTATTTTTATTTTTTTGGTAGATACTACGATGTTAGTTTTATTAGTTTCTTTTTTTCGGTTTGAAGATAAGACCTCAGTTCAATTCTAGCTGTATTATACAAGCTTCCTGATTGGCTAGAGTATGCATCTCTTAGCAATAATAGTCAAAACGCTTTGTGGTCTTATTTTCCTTTGCTGAAAAAAGGACTTTTTTTTACCCAAAATTTATTTAGCCTTCTATCTCTTAATCTCATGTCAACTTTCTATCGTTTTTCAATTTTTTTTTTTCTACCAATAGCACACAATGATGTTATTCTTTTTAACGAGACAAGATAGCAAGGTTTAATTATTATTTATTGCCTTTATGAAAGTATTTTAAACTATATCAAGCGGATAAAGTTTTTTTTTTTTTTTTTATTTATTGAATAAAAAATAAAAAGATACAAAGGACCTTTGTGAAAAATCATTCGTATAAAATAAAAAAAAAAGGTCTAGCACACACACACACGCACTGTGCTCGTATTGTTTTTCAGTTTGGTTAGTTTCCAATAAAATTCGCTGGACATAGATAAAATGCTATCGATAGCCGGAGGCGTACTTAATACAAACAAGCGAAGAGGGGAATTTTAAAAAATGCGTTTTTAAAATTTGATTTATGAAAATTGTTAATTTAGTAGACTTGTTTTACTAAAAAAAAAAAAAAAAGGGGACAAACTTTTTTTTTAATTACCCCCACTCCAACGGCTGATTTTTAATTATTCCGCCAATAAATACAGGGATAAGAAAAATTAAACATATTCGTATTTTCAGTGTGTAACGAGTGGTAATTAAAAAATAAAAGATGTTAATTTATATTGAAAAAATATTTGTTAATTTAATTTCAATTTTATAAATGTTAATATGAGAGATACTGTATATACGGGTAGAGAGTGAAAAAAAAAATGTCCCCAACTAGCATCGAACTAGCGACTCCTTGTTTACTAGACTGTTGCGCTTACTCTCTCGGCTACCAGACACTGTTGGCAAATAAAAAAATCTCGACATCGAATTTTTGACATGATCGCAAAACTTTCTCTCTCTATATATTTCATATATAGGGTAAGAGAAAGTAAAAATTATCCAAACTTATTGAACTCGGAAATCTTGATAGTCTTCAAAGTCGATTTTCTTGAGTGTTCTTGAGTAGTGCATCGTACTGCTCTAGGAAATTGATGTCCAGATACTAATCTTCAAATCCTATGAGTTTGAAAAAAATCGGTGACCCACCACCCGTGGGGACTCCTTGTGAGACCAACTACAGTAAAACCCCTTCTAACCAGACTGGTCCGGGCCGAGACCCTGGCCGAGGTTTCAAAATTAAAAAAAATTTTATATACATTTGAGACTTGGCCGTGTTGACTGATGAGCATCTGACATCTGATAAAGCTGCAAAATTTTGTATTTTTATTTATATAATTTTGTATATGTTTATATATAACAACTATATCTGCATCTCAATGGTGTACACCGGTGCCAATAATCTCTTAAGAACTGATGATGGATGGATTTACTTAAACCCGAAACGTCTTCTAAGTGGAGATTTTTATTCAATAGAAGCTCTCCTTTTGGCTGACATCCTCTCTTCCTGGCTATCATTCTAAACTCAAAATTAATTCATTCTTCTTCGTCTGGTCCCATTCCCCTTGAGTATATGTGCTCTAGCGAAATTAATTTCAATTTCTTATGACAAAATTGAGGGCATATTTGATCCTTAAGCCCGCATGGTGAGTAGGCCTACACCACACTAAAATATCCTTAAATAATTAATTACAGTAAGGTGGATAGCTAAGTAGATCTTGGGAGTAAGGAAGAAAGAAAAGAGCGATTGCAGCTACGTTTATTTCGTTTATTAGGCTCTTCAGGACGAAGTTTCGGTCAGATTTGCGACCATCCTCAGGGCTGTAGTGTGTCAATAAAAAGTCGAATATCGCAATTGTTTATAAAAAATATTTATTGCCATTTAATAAGGACCAAATGTTATGCGAGTTTCGTGCCCTCAATTTTGTCATAAGAAATCGAAATTAATTTTGCTAGTGCTATACTTAAGGGTAATGGGACCAGACGATTAATTTTGAGTGCAATGCCTTTTGTTTATAATTCAAAAAAATTTTAACTGAGGGAATTCAAATATCCTCCACCAGGCTACCCCCTATCTGTCTTTCTATTTTTTAGCCATCTCAATCAAGAGTTAAAAGGACTTAGTGGGTGTTTAGTTAAACAATTCCATTAAAAACAAAACATGTAGAGTGAGACAAATATAAATATCCCTCATCTATTTGTCCAGTTTATCATTGAGATTTATTTATTTTTTATTTTTGAAGAGTCTCTCATAATGTGATCTCGAACCCAACCAACCTGCAGGTCCATCCAAAGAGTATGATTATATTTACAAAAAAAAAGAAAAAAAATGTCCTCTGTCATATTGTATATCTTTCCAGTAAAATAAACACATTTTCCTTCCAAGAAGAAAAAAAAAATACATTTCTTTTATATAATATTATAAGATTTTTTAATCAAAAAGATTTATTCATGGACAGACAAAAAAGCGAAGATAACATTTGGAATTAAAAATCAAACTAAAGTTGAACCAGGTGTGTCCAAATTTCTTTTCTGTCGGATACATAGGCCATTTAAAGTTGACAATATTAAACTAATCATTAGAGACCGGATTTTCGAGCAATAAAAATCTATGTTTCATGCATTAAAAACTTCATTTCGTGCAAAATCAAAAAATTGATAATTTTATTAATAAAATGACATGAACAATTACAACATTGTAGGAATTTTTCTGCCCAGCTCAGGGAGAAGACATCAGCTTCTCGTGCTTAGGGTCCAGGGTTCACTTCCCGTCCCAAGCGAGAAAAATTTATTTCATTTGAATTGACTTAAAATCATTTGAAATAAATAGGGATGGGGTCGAAATGGCTTTAGATGCCGAAAAGGACCTTAAAAATTATCTAATTAAATCGATTCTGAGATGAAAGATTTGATTTATTGTTACAATAATTAAGATTTTTATATATAAATCAATACAGGGGTTCCGATCCCCTGTCTTCATGCAAATATTTCGATAAACAACTTTGCTATCAGTAGTAAAAATTTCTGGGAGTGATTTTGAAAATTTTACTTTGAGTAATTTTTCTAATAAAAATTAGGAACTGGCCGAAGTTTCGGTTTCGGTTATATGATTTCCAAGAGAGGAAAAAAAAATTTCCGCAGACGTAAATTGAATTCCACGGGGGAGAGGGGGGGGGGGATTTTTCGCAAGGCGGTAAAAGGGCGGAAAAAATTTTGTTTCCCTAAAAAAAAAAAAAAAGGTAAAATAATATCCATGGGAGGAAAAAAATCCTTACCGAATAACTACCCTAATTTTCTAGCCAAAAAGGGGAAAATAAGAAAATTGTTTACTTTTGGACTTGGTCCACTTTTGCTTTGAACCACAGAAAGCAAAAAGGAATGGAGTATATAGCCTATATTTTTGAAAAAAAAAAAAAAATAATAAAAATCATTGTGTGGTTTTATGAAACCACGATGCAAGTGAAACTTTTTTCGGATCGTAGGCGTTTAACTGAAAATTTTCAGAAAATTATTCAATTAAGGGTATTAAAATCGCGTTTTTAATCTTAACTTAATAATTGGAAAATGGGAAAATCAAAAGATGTCATATGTTAAAAACTGAGAACAATATTTATTTAGTAATTGAAGATTTGAATCATTTTAAATTATTTTAAAAATTATATTTTATCAATTTAAAAATTGAATAATTAAATCTCACAATTATTTTTTTATAACTCGTCATATATATTAAATTTCAACTTTCCTATTTTTATCGTCGGGTGCCATGGGCTTGTAGCGTCACGACTTTTGACGCTTGTAACGCGACATGCTGATAGAAGAGCGAAAAAATTTGAGAGGATCAAATAAAAGTTTCACTTGAAAAAAAAAAGAAAAATTAATTCAAATCTAATTTAAAATACAAATTTCTTTTTTCTAACAAAATCAAAAACTTGATAAAAAATAAAAAAATTAGCAAATTGAATTTTTAATCAATTCACAATAATTTTATTATTTTTCGAAATATAAACACACTGATGAAATAATAATATGAATTGAAAATTAAATTGAAACCCCCTCCCCCCCCCCCCCTCTCTGTCGCTTTATTAGCCTTTGAATAAAACAAGTAAGCCTATTTGAAATTTTAATTGTGTAAAATTGAAAGAAGGGCACATATACGGACAATATGTAATATAATAAATTAGAAAATGTTATTAAATTGAATCCATAGTGACAGAGGCATTTACGAAATTCCGATTAAAGAGAGGAGCGGGGGGTGGGGGAGGGGGGAGATGTATCAGATGGACATACAAAGCCTTTAATTACATGTTGTTTGTATGCGGAAGCAAGACAAGTGTGGAATAAATATCTAAATAGTGAGCAATTTTGCACTAGGGAAATGAATGCGTTGTTCTCTCATTCATTCATTCATCCATTCATACTTTATTGATTAATGAAGAATTTAAAAAAAATGATTTTAATTAATATTTTAGTATTTCAATGAACCCATTCATATTGGGCAAATATAATTTTAATTTAAAAGGTCGTTACTCTCTTTTGAGCCAGATTTAAAAAAAAATCTGGTGTGACGTTAACCCACTTTTCTTACCTTCGGTAATCGAAAGTTGTGTTCTGTTTTGTCACACCAGATTTTTTGTGTCGAGTCGTATGTATTTAGTTCCCGACAGTAGGGTACATTTGATATTCAAGATGTAAAATTTATAAGTATGGGAAAATATTTATATTTTGTTACCATGGCAACCATTTCTCCTATCTTTTCTATGAAGTACAAGGGTAAAGTGGTCTTCAAAAGATATCAAGGGTAAAATGAGAATATACATTTTAAAGAGAATCTAAAAAATAATTTTTTTTTTAAAAAAAAAATTGGGGGGGATTTTTTAAAAAAAAAAAAAATAAAAAAAAACTCAATTATTTTAATTTTTTGGCGCCCCTTTTTTGGAGGCGGGGGGGTTAAAAAATTTTTGAAAAAAATTTTTTTCCCCTTCTTTTTTAAAAAAAATAAAAAAAAAGTATTTTTTAATATAAGTGGGGGTGGGGGGGAAAAATAATTGGTGGGTTTGGGGGTGGTTTTGTGGGGGGGGAGGGGGGGGGGTGTTTTTTTAAAAATTCCATTTCTTTTGAAATGTTCCAGCAAATTAATTAAAAGCCAAAAAATTATGTAAACAGTTCAGTGTTGACCGAGCCCGGAGCACGGTTTTTTTTTTATAAAATTGGAAAAAAATAAAAAAGTACATGTAGAGTACTAGTACTCGAAGTTTCCCAAAAACTAGATCAAACGAAATTTGTTTTGTATATAGCAAATAATAAATATTTAAATTTTAAAATTGTTAAAGCGAGAAAATTGGAAAAAAAAACTTAAAAAGTACATCAGTAAAGTACTAGTACTCAAGGTTTTCCACAGACGAGATCTAGCGCAATTTGTTTTCTGTACGGAAAATAGGAAACATTTAAAATTTGAAAGAAATTGTTAAAGGAATTTCGAAAAATTGGAAAAACAAAAAAGTACATCAGTAAATTACCGAAGTTTTCACAGAGGGGAATTAAAAAAAAAAAAAAATAGTTAGAGCCGTTTATCGAGAACTGATATGCTTACATATAAACAAACAAATAAAAAAATCATTGTGTGGTTTAACCACGATGCAAGTGAAACTTTTTTTCGGATCGTAGGCGTTTAACTGAAAATTTTCAGAAAATTATTCAATTAAGGGTATTAAAATCGCGTTTTTAATCTTAACTTAATAATTGGAAAATGGGAAATCAATAGATGTATGTTAAAAACTGAGAACAATATTTATTTAGTAATTTAAGATTTGAATTGCCCGGGGGCGGGGGGGAGACCCCCGGCGGCCAAAAAAAAATTTAAAAAAAGGGGGGGGGGAAAAAAAAAAAAAAAAAGATTTGAATCATTTTAAATTATATTAAAAATGATATTTTATCAATTTAAAAATTGAATAATTAAATCTCACAATTATTTTTTTATAATTCGTCATATATATTAAATTTAAACTTTCCTATTTTTGTCGTCACGGCTTGTGACGTCATGGCTTGTAGCGTCACAGCCCTTGACGTCACGGCGTGTAACGCGAAATGCTGATAGAAGAGCGAAAAAATTTTAGGTCATCAATTAAAAGTTCCACTTTAATAAATACACATTGCTCGTTTAATAGTATAAGAGAAGAAGATATCATAGATAAGAGAAAATACTGTGCAAAAAATTGTTTCCCCCACCCCCACGCTAGTTTTTCATTTATTTATTATGAATTAAGTAATTTTGCCGAAAATCTTAATTAACTTCCATTTCCCTTGAGAGGCTTTTCCTTCCAACTCATAAAATTTTTTTTTTTTTTTTTTTTTTACCTTCGAGTTAAATGGAAATTACCTATTTAATAATTAAAGGTACAATTGTGGAAATCAAAAAAAAAAAAAAAATATTTATTCTGAATGTTTATTCCGTAGGGGAAGAAAAAGAAGCAGCCCGTCTTTTTTTTTTTGTTAAATTAAAAAACATATTTTACTTGGAATATGACTCCATTTCCATAAAGAAAACAATTTTGAGAAATAATAGAGGAGATATTGTTGCTCCATAAAACGAGACTAAATGTAAATATAAATTCTAAATTTTTTTTTTTTCTTTAAAGGTTAATTGACGTAGAAGTTGACGTCATTTTTAAAACAAGCATAATTTCAAATATACTAGCTAGCCTCCTTATTTATAAAGCCCGTCCTAAAGGAGAACATTTTTCAAGCTATTTCTATCAAAAGATTTCAAAGGCAAAATGAGAATATACATTTTAAAGAGCATCTAAAAAATAATTGATTTTTGAATTTTAAATAAAATCGTTGGAGCGAATTTTGAGAAAATCGAAAAAAACTGAACATCAATAAAGTACTAGTACTCTTTGGCCATTTTTATTCAAAAGCTTCGTGTCATGCTCCAGGGAGGTGCCTAACTTAAATAATATAATTAAGTAATATCAACCTCGAAGCTCTTTTTGTTCTTAAGATATTTTGTTCACAGACACCCAGAAATGCAAATAATTTTACTTTCTCTTATCTATATATATATTAATATATATATAGAGAGAAAGTATTGGATTCATGTCAAAAATTCAATGTCCAGATTTTGATGGATATACAATTTTTGAGGACCCCTGAATTTTTTTTTTGGAAAGGGTGCATAAGGTCCGAAGACCTATAATGACCAGTGGTCACATAGAGCCAGGAAGAAAATAAAAACAAAAGAAGAAGCATAAAAGGGGAACTCAACTGCGGGAACAGAGAATATGCCTGTTGAGATTAGACTTGAAAGTCTGAAGATTGTAGATTTTGGGAAAGATGGACGCAGGGAGCTTGTTCCATAACGGGAGGTCATGGGGACAAAGGAAGATAGGAATTGAACGAAAGTGCTAGGAGTTTGAAATTTTATACACCATCTTGGGACCTGCTTGTCACCAAGCTTTCACTTTTTTTTCCCATTCACACTCACACTCACATTCACACAGTCTTTTCGGCAACTCAAGGCCATATAAGACTTTTACGATAACAGTTATTAATTAATATACATACTGAGAGTCCAGGCATTCTTATTTAAGCCATTTGGTAGCCAAAAAAAAAAAATAAATAAATAAAATCAGACAATTACAATTTGTACTGATGCATTTTTTTCAGTATTTTTCGATTTTCTCAAATTTCGGTTTAAAGATTTTCATTAAAATTCATAAATCAATTATTTTTTAGATGCTCTTTAAAATGTATATTTTCATTTTGCCATTGAAATCTTCTAAAGACCACATTACTCTTGTACTTCATAGAAAAGATAGGAGAAATGGTTGCTATAGTAACAAAATATAAATATTTTCCCACGTATATAAATTGTACATGGCCCATGGGGCTTGGAGTAGTTGGTAGCGAGCCTACCTTCTATACCGAAAGTCGCGGGTTCGGACCCCAGGCAGTCCGATGATTTTATTTAAGGCATTTGGATACCAAATGGCTTAAATAGAAATGCCTGAACCCCCAATAGATATATTAACTACAGCTATCGTCTAAAGTCTTAAATGGCCTGAGTTGCCGAAAAGACTGTGTGAATGTGTGTGTGAGTGTGAATGAGAAAAAAGTGTGAATGTTTTTTTTAAATAAAAAAAAAAAAAAAAAAATTACATCTCGAATTTAAATGTACCATACTGTCGGAAACTAAATATATGTCGCTCTGGTGTGATAAGCACAGAACACAACTTTCGATTACCGAAGGTAAGAGAAAGTTGTGTGCTGTGCAACCAGTCACACCAGATTTTTTCCCTTTTAATTAGAGAAAACAAATGATGGCATAAACCTTATGACTCAATAGATAGGTAGATAGCGTGACCTTTTCTGAATCACCTTTTGTTGAATTCACAAACAAAATAAAATCGCCATTATACTGAGGTGTGGTTGATTCATTGCTTTTAAACTAATAATTTGTTTATGGAATGTGTGTAAATAAATAAAATAAATACATTAGTCTTTTAATAGTTTAATTGTAGGTTTGAGTAATAGATCCATCCATCCCTCTCAGTTTATGGGCGCATCATTTTTCCTTTAGTGCAAATGCAAATAGGGAAATAATTCACTAATAGAGCATAAATATGTATATGAGCAAGAAAATGAATGGGGAATGATATATTTTGCGATTATTAGATGGCACCACACGTTAAACACCCCCCCCCCCTCCCCCCCCATACAATCGAGGTCATTTAGACGTGCCGCAAACGGGTAAAAATTTCGAATTTTTCCAGTTTTTTTGTTTATTTGGACACCTTTAATGCAATTTTTTTCCATATCTAAATGTAAAGAACATATATTTAAGATATTCTGTAGTTGTTTTTATAGTAGCTTATGAACACACCATTAACAACTCGATTTCTTAAGGTGCGCGTCTCGAGGTGCTAATTTTGGGAGTTTCCACCGGCCACAATTTTGAGGCTTTCGACCTCAAATTTTTTTTTGAATTAAAGCTATTTAAAATATCTACAACTTATAGAAGCTCTTTTTTTGATTTTCGAAAAAATAAATTTTTTTTTTAGATTAATCGCATTAAAGAAAAGATATTAAAAAAAAATCGCTCTATATCTTATAGATAATTAAATTAGTAATCATTGTGTCAAAAACAATTAATTTTTTACCCTTAATTAATTAGCTGGAATCTTTAAAATGAAATGGAATAAATCCCTTGTATCCATATGGGAAAAATTTAACGCCATCTCTTGCAGCCTAGAGTAACTCGGTAGTGAATCGTCTTCTAACGGCTTTTCGAGACGCGCACCTTAAAAAAACTTATACTACTGAAGAAAACATAATAAAATTGGCCGAAACGTCTTGTAAAAAAGGAGTTTGATTTAATAGAGGCCTCCCTACCTGGCTGCATTCCTCCTCATTCCTCTGCTTCGTTAATTATTAACAGGATTTTCACAAATGAATGATTTTTGTAAATCTAAAGAACTATAGAATATCGTAAAATATGTTTTTTTTTGCATTCAGAGTTGGAAAAAATTTTATTATGGGTGTTCAAAGCTATAATAGACTCTCATTATTGCTTAAACATTTGCCTATTTACTAGATTCAAAATCCCGTAGACCATTTAATTTCATAAGGGGGCTCGCTGGTGTAGCGGGCTAGGGTGTCGGCCTTTTACAATGAAGATCCCTGTTCAAATCCTGTGTGTGCGGGATTTTTTTCATTAAATAAAAATATTTATTTAATGTAAACAAATCATCAAGCAAGCCCTGGATTGTAATATAGGATCTCACCATAATAGCCCTCAGGCAACTCTACGAGGAGAGAGAGTTGCTGTGACATCCCCTCCTGTGGAAGGAACTTAAATTTAAGTCTTCTAAGAAGGTTCCCTCTCAGTGATGCATTCTTCGAAAGAAGTTGGTGCTTAGGGAGTCCCTCCTCAACTAGGACATCATCCATAGCATAGAAGAGGTTGGATACAAAGAACCAAAAATAAGGATTAGATCACTAGCTAGAAAAGAACGCAGGAGGAGGAGTTAGAGATAGGAAATAGCCTAACTTCACTGGATGCCGGTAGAGGCTACAGCCAGAGACCGGTTGGGTTTGAGGTGTGTGTCTTCGTACACGGAAGCACCGCGGATAAATAAACGGGGATCCGGATTTGGAATTTCTAACAATAAAAAAAACAACCTAAATTAAAATTAAATTATTAAAAAATTAATTAAATTAAAAAAAAAAAAAAATAAGTCGGCCTTGTACAAAATGGCATTTGAAATTCAAAGAGATCCCAATATATAGCAATTTATATTTTTTATCCTTTTAATATTAAAATGATTATTTCTATTTTATGAATGGCAATATTAAATTGATCTACATGTGTTTAATTAGATGAGAAATGAATAATACAAACATGTTTTATTAATAATTTGAAATAAAATTATTCATTTGAAAAATATGTGTTCATTTTTAGGCGAAACAGATGTATCAAATCAACAACCAAACAGAGAGAGAATTTTATTTTATTTTTTTTTTTATTTTTGCATAAAAATTTAATTTATATAGAATAAATATTATTATACTGTACTCATTTAAGTAACATATGATTAAAGATTGGGTCGATATTTGTGAGGTAAAGGAGAAGAGATTGATGAATCTCAAATTAAAGGCTCTACACCAATTTCTAAACCAAGGGTCGCGGGTTCGGATCCCAGGCAGTCCGATTATTTTATTTAAGCCATTTGAATACAAAATGGCTTAAATAAGAATGCCTGGGCCCCTAATAGATATATTCAATATTAACGGTTATCGTAAATGGCCTAGGTTGCCGAAAAGACTGACTGTGAATGTGTGTGTGAGTGTGAATGAGAAAAGTGTGAGTGTTAAAAAAAAAAATCGTAACTTCAGCTTCCTAGAAGGTCATAGAGGTCCTAGAGCTTTAAACATATAAAATTTGGTTTCGAAATTCCAACTAGAAGTTGTTTAAATAGAGCGGACAGAAAGACGGACGGACATTAGTGAATTATATAAATATAATATATTGGAGGTTTTTCAAACAATTCTAACTTCAATATAAAATTTCAAGAGAAGTTAGAGGTGTTGACAAATATCAATGTTAACCTGAAAGCCAAGGGAGTGATCTCGGACCCCAGGCAGTCTGATGAAAATATATTTAAATCATTTGAATACCAAATGGTGTAAACAAATGTCCCTGGACGCTATTATACGTATATATCGTACACTGAAAAAAATTAAAATCTTAATTTTTGGTATACTAAAATTTCAAATTTCTCTTGTAAATGATAACTACTATGCATTTATTTACTAAATTTACAAATGTATGCGTTCAAATATTTACAACAAAAAAAAAAAAAAAAAAAAAAAAAAAAAAAACATTTTAAAATTACAATTTTCTTCTAAAAATAGAGTATGTATTGTAATTTTACAAACATTGTATAATAATTTTCGTTAAAAATTGTAATTTTTTCGAAAGCAGTTTGGGGATTCTAAAATTACCACACAATTGCACTCTAATTTTCAAACAGCTGTAGAAAATTACAATATATTTGTAAATGGGTTTTGCAAAGGCTTAACTAAATTTAGCATGTTTTTGTTTATGAAATTTGCTTTCTTCACAATTGTAAAATCAACAAAAATTTTATTGCAGTGTATTTATGAATACAAATTATAATATATTATAATGTGTATCTTCCAAAGTCTGTCTATATGGCCTAACATGCCGAAAAAACTATTAAAAAAAAAAGAACTTAAAGAAAAGAAAAAGAGTAGAGTTAATTTTTATTTTCTCAAATATGAATAATAGAGGAGAAAAAATGCTCAAGAATAGGTTTTGACTCTAGCAGATGGAAATTGCAAAGTTCCTCTACATTTCTGGCCCTAATGGCTCTTTTGGCCTCTCTCTCGACCTTTCATTCCTCCTTTGAGGTCCGGAGAGATTTGTTTTATTGCTTGAGTGCAGAGAAGGCAACAGCGCTCATAAATTGATATTTTATTATTATTAATAATTTATATCAGTCACTTGCTACAAGATAAATTGTTGAATTATACTTTACTTTAACAACTAATGATGTCAAATAATATAATATATATGAGCTTTAAGAAATTATTTCGCATTAAGAAGAATTCTAGTTTACTCTACGATTATTTTATATCCTCTAAAACTCGATTCAATAAATAAATACAGTATATTAATTACTAGTAGCATCATTCCCAGGGAGCTTTGAATAACAAACTATGTGCTGGTCGGGATATTTTGGCCGAAAAAATACAATTTAAAATTTTCAATTGCGTTTCAAGAAAGTCCATTCATCAATCCATATTTGCATAACAAATTTGTAAGATTTAAGTATAAATTTGTTCTCATTTGGAAAAATTATTGTGTGGTTTTATGAAACCACGATGCAAGTGAAACTTTTTTTCGGATCGTAGACGATTAACTGAAAATTTTCAGAAAATTATTCAATTAAGGGTATTAAAATCGCGTTTTTAATCTTAACTTAATAATTGGAAAATGGGAAATCAATAGACGCATGTTAAAAACTGAGAACAATATTTATTTAGCAATTGAAGATTTGAATCATTTTAAATTATTTTAAAAATTATATTTTATCAATTTAAAAATTGAATAATTAAAGCTTTTGTGGTTTGAAATATTATTATTAGGAGAATTTTTAATTATAGACCACATTTTTGTATTAAATATTTATTAAAAATATATAAATACTGTACAACGTTTCAACTGCTTATTCTGCAGCCGTTATCAAGCACTGTGCACTTGCTCCGACTCAAGTGAACTAACTGTCATGTCCGTTGCTTGCCTCTTTATATACAGCGACGTCAGCGCCATCTGTAGGCATTCCTGTGAAGTTAGATTCAAAGTTTCCCGCCATTTTTACTCATTTCCATGAAGTCAATTATTTTTTTATAATTCGTCATATATATATTAAATTTCAACTTTCCTGTTTTTGTCTACACGGCTTGTCACGTCATAACTTGTAGCGTCGCGGCCTTTGACGTCACGGCTTGTTACGCGACATGCTGATAGAGGAACGAAAAAATTTGAGGCGCCTATGGTCACTACCCTACTTGTTCAGAAGGCAATAATGATCCTGTAAATGGGGCTAATGATTAATTTACTATGCTTTAAAATAGAAAAATATTGCATTTTTAAAATTTTTTGAGCCTTCTAAATGACCCATTTATTATTTATATTTTTTATTTCATTCGCTCTTCAGTCATTAATGTCAGAACTAACACGCTGTTGTTACTCTGAGTAGTAACTTTCATGGGAATGATACTAAGGTGGGTTCCCGTTTCCTTCCTCAGGACGAGTCATCTCAAATAGAGTTGGTTTTTTGCCACCATGTGGACTCTTACTTGAGTTGTCATCAAATTTATCCTTCTAAACTCTCTCTCTCTAAGGGTGTAAAATTTCATTTAAAAAAGCTATATGCTATATAGGCATAAAAGATGCTTCATTTTAAAGAAAAGTATCCAAAACTGAAGATTTATGATTTTCCCATGCATAAAAAAAAAAAAAAAAACGATCGATTCATGGAATCTTCTTTTTATTTTAATGTTTCATAAAAAAGGAAGAGGGTGGGGGGGGGGGGCTCCGGAAAATGGCAGAGCAGGTGTCAATATTTCTTAATTGAAAGGGCCAGATCGACGAGATGGAATCATCCCCCTCCCGACGCTAAATCGAATGGCGTTTTATGTCCCGGAGGGCATTAGCATAAGAATTAGCCGCGTCACAGCTTGTTAATTCAACAAAATCAGTCGACAGCTGAGCAGGCAACTCTCTCTCTCTGCTTCACTATTGATCCAGTAAATGAGTCGTGAATAATTGACTAGGACATGTCTACTATTAGGTAGTGTGCACTAATCAAAAATAAAAACCTGCCAATCTACATCTCTCTCTCTCTCTCTCTTTTCGCTAGCTAATTTTAGTGGCAAATTTCACTAGTAAACATATTAAAGTTAAAGACCTATACAATGGGCTGCACAATTTCATTTATTTTTACTTTCTCTTACATTCAGTAAGTGTATTGTGCTATCCCCCCAGATTTTTTTGTGTCGAGGTATATATTAGTTTCACATAGCAAATTAGTTTCAAACTTAACCACTTGTATTTCATAAGTTAAAGTGTCAATTAAAAATTTCCATAGGCTCTGTGTATTTTAAATATTGACTGCTTGAAATAAACTATGGTTATTTTTCAAAATTATTTTCTCATATTTGGACATTTTATACACAATAGAGAATCCTAAATAAATACAAAATTTCATAAGAATTGGAAATATTTTTTTAAATGTGGAAAAAGTTAATTAAGGGTAAAAGTTTTGAATCGAAATTAACATGCAAATCCCCATATGGGGATTTAACAATGGCTCTATGGAGGGAAGAGCCGTAAAATAAATTTGAAAAATCTGAAGTACTACATCAGTAAAGTGTACTTCAAACAATTTTCACGAAATATTTTACTGATATACTTTTTAAAGAGCATCTAAAAAATAATAGATTTTTGAAGTGTTTGAAGTACATATGCAACTTGGGGCCAAGGGATCATGTCTCCCAACGGGTGAGGGATCTTCTGGGGATGGATCTGCGGACATTATAGTATAAGTATAGGTTCCTTTTATTTATTTTCAAAATTATCAGAACGGCACTTCCACGGTATCTATTTAATTCTCTCTCACCGGGACCGTCAGAGAGAGCACTTACCCTTTCATGCCCTATTCACAGATCTGGGTCGTTTGGAATAGCCTTCCCGTGGATATCAGGAGATGCACTAGCTATGCCAGTTTTCGTCGAGCCACCCTTGTCCACCTCATTCCTAATGACGATTCCTGATTGTCCGACACCTGCTGTGTTTTAAATAGAAGATCAACTTTGCCTTCAAACTAGCTGTCGATGGCAATGCTCAATAGTATGACATTTTTTTTTTTTTTTTAATTTACCTTTTGTTTACCTTTTTTTCTCATAAACTTGTACACTAAGGGGGACCTGTGGCCCTATGTACATTTCAAAAATAAATAAATAACCAAAATCATTAGATCTAATTTTGAGAAAATCGAAAAAACTGAAAAAGTATTAATAAATCAGTAAAGTACTAGTAGACTCTACTTTTTGGCCGATTTTGTTCAAAAGCTTACATTAACGGCCCGGCAGGGTACCTAACTTAAATATAACATTTCAATCAGGTAGCTCAATTCCTTCATGATAAAATCGTTACACACAGACCAATTTGCGGGATTGATTTTTTTGAACTCAGGGGACCTCAATACATGAATATTCATCAAAATCAAGACATCGACATTGTCACTATATATTACATATAGAGGTAAGAGAAAGTAAAAAAAAAATCCCATTAAAATTTAACGATAATTTTTGTAAAGTTTTTTTCCCCCGTGTTGTGACTTAATAAAGAACTCGAGTGAATAAACAACGCATCCCAGGATTTTATGAAAATCAATCAACCCACATTAATCATTCTACTAATTTCTCTATAAAGTGTAATTTGTCTTTTTTCTTTGATTAGAATTTTCATCAAGCCGCCATGAGAAATTAAAAGTATTAAATTTTAACGAAGATTTTATTTTCCAAGCGAAAGAGATCTATCTCCACTGATTATAAATCAATAGATAGATTTTTCAATAATATTTTTATTTTTTTTTCTCTCTCTATTTAATTTTTTTCCGGCCAATTATGTTTTGAAGAGATGAGTTTGATGTCTGGATGAAATGACGACAAGAGGAGGCTGGGGTGGTCCATCAAAGGGGAAATCAATCATCGGTGGCTTTTATCCCCTTCCTCTCATCCGGTGACATCAGTCATCGTGAGATAGATTCATTTTTAGTTTACTAACAGCTCTAATGGAGGGCATCTAATGTGCAAATTATTAGAGCTACCTAGATTTTTTTAATTTTCATCATTTATCCAGACATAAATTATATTGAAATGAATCATAGCCTGGACCCCAATAAATATATACAGTATTAATAAATTACGAGTATCGCCGAAAAGACTGTGTGAAAAAAAGTGGGAAAAAAGTGTTTTTTTACTTTCTCTTACCTATATGTATATGTCAATATACATATATATAGGGAGAGAAAGTATTGGATTCATGTCAAAAATTCGATGTCGAGATTTTGATGGATATACACGTTTTGAAGTCCCCTGAAAAAGTGGTTTTCGCGACATGGTCTGTCTGTCTGTCTGTGAACCAAATATCTCAAGAACGAAAAGAGCTAGGAGATTGAAATTTTATATTTAAGTTTGCTACCTCCATGGGACGTGACACGAAGCTTTTGAACACAATGGGCCAAAAAGTACTATTACTTTACTGATGCAATTTTTCAATTTTTTCCGATTTTCTCAAAATTCACTCTAATGATTTTGATTAAAATTCATAAATCAATAATGAGAAGTAGCTGTAGACTTTGAGTTGGGTATAGGAGACTTTGCAGTAGGAAGGTCGGGACCTGCAACCGAAACGTCGACGGTTAATAATTAAATAAAAGTTTTTTAATTAATTCCTTGGCTGCAAAGTATCATATACCCCAATCAACTATTTTTTAGATTCTCTTTAAAATGTATTTTCTCATTTTGCCATTGAAATCTTTTGAAGACCACTTTACTCTTGTACTTCATAGGAAGGATAGGAGAAATGGTTGATGGTAACAAAATATAAATATTTTCTCACCTACTTATAAATTTTACATTTTAAATTTTAATACCCCTCAGGGGTTGGTGTAGGAGTTAGCGTGCTAACCTCGTATACCAAAAGTCGCGGGTTCGGACCCCAGGCAGTCCGATGATTTTATTTAAGCCAATTGGATACCAAATGGAGTATCGTTAAAAGTCTTAAATAGCCTAAGTTGCCAAAAAGACTGAGTGAATGAGAAATATAGGGTAAGAGAAAGTAAAAAGTGTGAATGTTTTTAGAAAAAAAAAAAAAAAATTAATATATCGGCGGAAACTAAATATATGTCGACACGAAAAATGAATTGAATTGAAAATTCATAAAAAAAAGGGGAAGTGCAAAAAATACCAGAAAATTCAGAATTTGCCCATTGGGAAGTATTGAGTCCTTATCAAAAATTAAAGCCAAATGAAAAATTAAAGTCAATTAAAATTTATTTAAATAAATAAATACGTCTCTCAAATAAAAAATAATAAAAATCATCATTACTATATAGACCCTATTAATCGCTATCGGCTAGCTTCCGTCTGTGCCAATCAGGACTCTGATTGGCTAGAGTTACAGGAAGTGGATCGCGAGCGGGAAATTTAAAATTTAAGAGGGAAATTTGTAAATTTCCAAACAGTCAGCAAGAATAAATTCGATGCATTTGCTGTGGTAAAGCCCGCCGAAGGCTTAGAAAGTGTTGTGCGACCAGTCACACCAGATTTTAGTAATACAATATGTTAATGAAGATGGTCGGGATCACCATAATAACGTCATTAATAAAGAGTAAAGTTTTGTAACCAGGTTGCTTTAAAATATTTATTTAAACAAAAAAATAAACTTGAAAAGTTTTCCTATTTTCGTATAGTTTATATCAAGAACGACTGATTAAATTTCAATTGAACTTCAATTACACCAGACGAGTTGATCCGTTGCGTAGTTTCGGGAAAGTTTAACGAACCAAATCTGCTCAAATTGCATATAATTTTGATATAATCAGAATAGTTATTGAACAGAATAGTCATTACACACCATAATAATAATAATAATAATAATAAAAATTCCAACAACAAGCCAAACCAAGACAATTAACGTCAACTCTGAATATTCATTATATTGCATCATTAATTGTTTTAATAAACGAAGGGATTAGAATAATTGATCAAGACGGGTTAGCTAACTAAATAATATATTCTAGCTACGAAAATGGTCTAAAGGGCTTTTTTAAATTTAATAAAAAAAATTGCAAAGCTTTCCATTGTTAAAGCGTTTGTGGTTTGTATTATTATTATTATTATTGGAGTTTTTAATTACAGGTCACATTTTATTATTAATTATTTATTAAAAATATAAACTGTACAACGTTTCGACCTATACCGATACCTATTCTGTAGTCATTTTCAAGTACTGTGCACTTGTTCGGATTCAAGCGAACTAACCTCTAAGTACATGAAGTTAGTAGTATTTTATATGCAATGAAGTTATCAAAATATAGCTTTTTTTTTTGCTTTTAAGTAAATATTTCATGTTAGCGAGATGAATATTCACTTTGGCGCTGGATGTATTTTATCTGATAGATCGTAAGAAATTTTATTAAATGTCTATGTTGATTGAATCCTAGCCATGAAGAAGGTCGCATATTTGACCGAAATGTTGCTGTGGGTTCTCTAATAAAGAAATAAACATAAACACAGCCGTTTGGCCATTTATTTATTCTAATAAATATTTCATTGTATTCATTATATTAATGTATATAAAATAATTAATTACAAAATAAACTTGTTACCATACGCTATAAAAAACAATGGAATACTAAATTTGCCCACGGGGCTTGGTGTAGAGGTTAGCGTGCTAACCTCATATACCAAACGTCCCGAGTTCGGACCCCAGGCAGTCCGATGATTTTATTTAAGCCAATTGGATACCAAATGGCTTAAATAAGAATGCCTGGACCCCATATATGCATATTTATCAATAACGGATATCGTAAATGTCTTATATGTCCTGAGTTGCCGAAAAGACAGTGTGAATGTGTGTGTGAGTGTGAGTGAGAAAAAAAGTGTGAATGTTTAAAAAAAAAATACTAAATTTACAAATTTCTCTTGTAAATGATGACCACTATGCATTTGTCTACTAATTTTACAAAATTATGCGTTCAAATATTTACAACATTTGGATACCAAATGGTTTAAATAGAAATGCCTGGACCCCCAATAGATATATTAAACAATACCGAGTATCGTCATTTAAGGCCTAAGTTGCCGAAAAGACTGTGTGAATGTGAGTGTTAATGAGAAAAAAATGTGAAATATTTACAACAAAAAAAAAAAAAACATTTTAAAATTACAATTTTCTTCGACAAATAGAGTATGTATTGTAATTTTGCATACATTGTATAATAATTTTCGTTAAAAATTGAAATTTTTTTCTAAAGCAGTTTGGGAATTCTAAAATTACCACACAATTGCACTCTAATTTTCAAATGTCTCTAAAATTACAATACATTTGTAAATGGTTTTTGCAAAGACTCACTAAATTTAGTATGTTTTTTTTTTTTGTTTAATGAATTTGGTTCTTAAACAATTGTAATCTCACAAAATATTTTTAACAATGCTGGCCCTGAAGATGAGTGCACTCGTACTCGAAACGTCAGCAACTAAATTAAAAGCTTTTTCATTTACCCTGTCTGCTCTTCCCGACCCTTTCTTCTAACTATGTATAATAATTTCAAAAATATTATTTTTCTGCATACCTTCTCGTTTTATCACAAGAGATTCCCGCTCTCTGATTAAAATGAATTCAAATGAAACAAAAGTGAAATAATAATATACTTAATGAAAAAAAAGGCAAATTATTTTCCTAGTAGGTATAAAGCTACTTTATTTTCGCTTCTCTGCCCGCCACCACATGCAGAGAGAGATGAAAAGTTATAACTCTTCTTCTCCCATTATATTTATGTATATTGTATTTGTTTTCTCATTAACAACCCAAAGGGCATGTCGGTGTGTGTGCTTATCTCTTAAAATAAAAAAAAAAGGAAGAAAAACGGCCGGAATTAAATAGGATATTAAACAAAACAAAAAAAAAACGTAAGTCGACATTTATACCACCATTAATTTTCATTTAAAAATATATATATATATAAAATATTAATTAAATTAGCGTAAA
This sequence comes from Euborellia annulipes, assembly GCA_023213315.1. Lineage (NCBI taxonomy): Eukaryota > Metazoa > Arthropoda > Insecta > Dermaptera > Anisolabididae > Euborellia > Euborellia annulipes. The sequence goes on from JAKCPI010020887.1 coordinate 27,235, forward strand.
TTGTCCGTCGTTGCCACTATAGGATTGACATTGAATGATTGATTAGAGCGGTATTTAAATACTATATAACAAAATCATTTTTTTTTTCTTCTAAATCACTCTATAAATCATTTTAGGTCAATTTATTTTTTCCGCCATTTGCGTTTTGGCAATAAAAAGCGCAAAAAAAAAAAAATTGAAATGAAAATGTCTTTATTTCTGGACTTGCAGGTGAAATGAATGATACGTGCACTAGCTAAATTCAAGAGTAGCTTTTATTTTCTTTAAAATCTATTTGCATCGCGATAAAAGGACCTAATTCACATTATTACGATAAAATGTCCATGGACTTGGGTTCTTACAATAAACTTGTTAAGGGACAACGGGAGCGAAGGTGTTTTTCCCGATAAGATGGCGTTGTGTGTCATAAAAAGTATGCTCAAAAAATCAAGTAATTCAAAAATTTGCCAAGAGATGTCAGAATGGTAGCTATTAATATTTAATGCATTAGGTTGATTTTCATTGATCTTTTAACAATAAATACTTTATAAATGTTATTATATATTCTGTATCTTTTATAAAAGCATAAAAATATATAAATATAGGCCAGATATAGGCTAATACTATATCGGCTGTTAGACTAGCCTGCCATCTATTGCAAGAATAGTGAACTAATTTGAAAGTTATTTCACCCTCCTAGCTGCTTTTGTTACTGAAATATTTTGTTCACAGACAGACAGACCAATCAAAATAAGATATAATTTTAATAAAAATATAACGTAAAGATTTTTGACAAAGTGCTAGGTGAACTGCACAGCCAGTGTAGCTATAAGTGACTAAGTTGATTCTCTTTCTTTCTCTCTTTACATTAGACTATATTCATGAAGAATAAATAACCGTAATGCAGTTCGAGAGCATATCCTTATTTTAAAAACAAAATAACAATAACACTAAAAATAAATACTTGAGTAGAACATCGAGAGAAAGAGAGCAAAACAACAACAAAGTCTGAATTCTTTATATAAGTATGAAATATCAGGAGAGAGCTTCAAATTTAATGAAGCACTTTAGGAAATACGTAAAAAAAAAAGAAAGAAAAAGAGAAAAATGCATTATTAATCTAATTGTAAACGAAAGAATTTCCGAATCTTTTAATTGAATATTTTTTTTTTTTTTGCTTTAGGTTGAATGCACACCAATTGAGCAAAAACGTTTTCGATCAAAACGTTTTGCTCAATCAGAAACAGCAAAAACATTAGTCGACAAGGTTTTCTTCACAAGAAATCTGATTAGTGAATCTAGTGCATTTGTTTATTCTGAATTCAGATATGTAGTTAGAATTTTTCCATCAGGCACAGTTTTAGAGATATAGAGCAAAATAGATTTTAATAGAAAATATGCTCTAAAACGGCTTTTATTTAGAATGTTCAAATTATTTTTAACGCGACACCCCGTCAAATTATGCAGATAGTTAGAATACATACAATTTTAAGTTTCAGCCAAATTGGAGGTCATTTAGAGGTGCCGCGAACGGCTTAAAGTTTAGAAAAATCGAAATTTTTAAGATTTTTTTTGCTTTGGTCACACCTAATACAATTTTAGATATCCCTGAATGAAAAAAACATATATTTACGATATTCTATAGTTCTTTGGCTTTCTAAAAATCATTCATTCGTAAAAATCTGTTAATTATTAATGAAATTATGAACAAAAACGTCAGCAAAGAAAAAACACAATTAAACTCACTGGTCGAAAAAAATAGACTTCAATTGAATTATAAAGCGAACCCTATCTACGAGAAGCTAATGTATCCTCTTGGAGCATAGGTTCACGGGCACTAACTTTATTAAATATTATTTTTTAAAAAAATATTAAAAGTTAAAGAAAGAAGTTCATTTTTTTCGATCAGTGAGTGTACTGGTGTTTTTTCTTTAATGACATTTTTGCTTATAATTTCGTTGATAAATAACAGATTTTTATGAATGAATGATTGAATGACATGGTCTGTCTGTTTCTCTGTCTGTGTGTCTGTGAACAAAATATCTCAAGAACGAAAAGAGTTAGGAGGTTGAAATTTTATATTTAAGTTAGTCACTCCCCTGGCACGTAACACTAAGCTTTTAAACAAAATCGACCAAGCAACACTATTACTTTACTGATGCACTTTGCAGTTTTTTTCGATTTTCTCTATATTCGCTCCAATTTTTAATTCAAAAATCAATTATTTTTTACGTACAGTACTGTTGGAAACTAAATATATGTCGACACGTAAAATCTGGTGTGGCAAGCACAGAACACAACTTTCGATTACCGAAGGTAAGAGAAAGTTGTGTGCTGTGTGCCAGTCACACTAGATTTTTTGTTTTTATTATCAAGAAAAAATTTTTTTTTTCTAAATAGATTTAAATCTTGACAGGGGGGGGGGGGCCTAGAGGTTAAAAATAATCTGAAAGCTAAGAGGTGCGGGTTGGAATCCCAGATACTCCGATAAATATTTCCGATGACAGTAATTTAAATAAATTTGTAAGCGAACCATATTCCTGTAATCGAATCGAATTTTAAGAGAATAAAATTTAATCCCTTATTGAGATAAATTTTAAAAAAAATCTAGTCCTGGAAAAGATTTATTTAAATCAGAGTTCAGCTAAAATTTGAGGACTGTAGGACTTAATAGAAATTTTCAAAAAAAAAAAAAAATCTATGATAAATTGGATGGTTGCAAAAGACAAAAGTTAAAGGTGATAAGGAGCGGCTAGGGGGGAGGGTGGGTTTGTTTGTAAACAGAGAGGCCGAAGGTTTGGCGACCCAGGGGGTCGGTCTCTGGGGGTGCTTGGCCCGGATTCACACCCCGGCGGCGGTATCGATCCGGGCCCGCCGCACCTGATCCGCAACCAAGGCATTGCTCCATTGCTCAACCAACGGGATAGAGGAGGAGAAAGAGACACAGCATCCCAAGGGAACAGGTAGGTTTTCCAGGAAAAAAAAAAAAAATTTCGGGCACAGGGTATTAATAACCTCTCTCTATTGGCGAATAAAAAATAGCTACCAAGTCGTCACATCAGTGTCTAGCCAGGCTTGTATCAGCTCTGAAATTTTATTATCTCGTCAAAGTGCAAAGAATAGCCATTGATAACACGCCGGGCGAAAGATTTTGAAGTGAGCAGAATAGAAGCCGCCAGATAAAAAAGTCTTATTTAATTTTACTTTCAATCAGCAGGCGCGTCCTTTCTCAGGATGTTTGATCATATTTAAATTGGTAACCGTTGGCTCTAGTTGAAACATGATTCAATTAGGTAAATTAAAACTTAAATCACATAGTGAATCTCTTCAGAAGATGACAGTGGCGAAATACTTAGTGTTTTTACCAATAAATAAAACCATTTGGATACCAAATGGCTTAAATAGAAATGCCTGGAACCCAATAGATAATTACTAAAACAACGAGTATTGTCAGTCTTAAATGGCTGAAAAGACTGTGAATGAGAAAAAAGAGTGAGTGTTAAAAAAAAAAATAATAATAATATTTTGCTTTTTACTTTCTCTTACCTCTATATATATATTAATATATAGAGATATATTTCAATTTTCTCAAAATTGGCTCCAGCCATTTATTTTTTTTTAATTCAAAAATCAATTATTTTTTAGATTCTCTTTAAAATGTATATTTTCATTTTATCATTGAAATCTTCTATTCCACTTTACTTTTGTACTCCATAGAAAAGATAGGAGAAATGGTTACCATGATAACAAAATATAAATATTTTCCCATACTTAAAATTTTTACTTCGAATGTACCGTACTGTCGGAAACTAAATACATGTCCACACGAAAAATCTGTCGTGACAAGCAAAGAACACAACTTTCGATTACCGAAGGTAAGAGAAAGTTGTGTGCTGTGCGACCAGTCACACCAGATTTTTTAAATATTTTGTTTTTGTATAATTTGCTAAATATCGCTTTGGTTTTGTCTAATTTTTTAAAATATTCTATTTTGAAAAAAATTTGTATATAGGCCTATACAGGTTTTTTTTTTTATAAAAAAAACACTCACACTTTTTTCACATTCACACTCACACTCACACAGTCTTTTCGGCAACTTAGGCCATTTAAAGTAAGACTTTAAACGATAAACGTTATTATTTATAATATCTATTGTGGGGCATTTCTATTTAAGCCATTTGGTATCCAAATGGCTTAAATAAAATCATCGGACTGCCTGGGGTCCGAACCCGCGACGTTTGGTATACGAGGTTAGCACGCTAACCTCTACACCAAGTCCCGAGGGCTCCTATCCTTCTTATGAAGAACAAAAGTAAAGTGAGTGGTCTTCATTCAATGTTAAAATGAGAATATACATTTTAAAGGGCATCCAAAAAAAAAAAAATAATTGACTTTTCTCTGAAATTTTATTGACTTTTGTTTAATTTATATTTCAGCTTTAAAGTGAATTTAATCTTCTGGTTGCCACATACCTTACATAATGGTAAGATTTTTTTTTTTTGTTAATTTTTAATTAATTTTGTCATTTACTATCCGCGTAATTGGTTTATAACATTAAAACACTGACTGTGCTGTACACTTTTATTAGATTTAATTGGATTTTTGCTAACTTGGTTTTTTTTTTTCCTGAACTTGATTAGATTTTTTTCTCTCTCCCCCCCCCCCAACTTGGGTTTGATTTATTTGACAATTTGGTTTGATTTTTGTCGTTTATTTTTACAGATGGCATTTTTTATCGAATTGAGATTTGTATTTATTCTTATTGACGTAAATAATATCAAGCCCCCACACCCCTTTTAATTAATTTATCTCGCTCTTTCCAAGAATTATTGTATAATATAATTATAATTATAATATTGTTAATTGAATTTTTTTTTAACATTCCATATTGTATATATATTGTCAATTTAGTAAATTAGCTTTTAATAAAATTAATAAATCAAATATGTAAATTATTAATAATAAATTGAAATCAACTCGCTTTTTGAGGCTGAGAGAGGGAAGATTAAATTTAAAACCCATCACTTAAATCTATTTACATGGGCGTAACTAGGGGGGTGCCTCGCGCCCCCCCCCAGAAATTGAGAAAATATGGGGCTTTCCAGGCCCCGGAGGATAACTGGTCCCTCAAGCCAGATTCTCTAGATGAAGATATCAGCCAAATTGGAATGATCGAGGTTCAATTAAACGACAGTTTGGTCTGAATTTATTTGGCCATCTTCAGTTATTGGAAATTATAGGCTACACATAATGCAAAGTCAGGATTTGAGATTTTTAACTCTGATCTTTGCACAGGAACGATATAATTTTGTATGAAGTAAATGAATTTTATTATTAACAAATCCTGGTTCAATTTAGATTATCTGTATAATTTCCATTAACTGAAAATGGCCAAATAAATTCAGGCCGATACATCTTGTTCTGGGAGTTTTATTGAACCTCGAGCATTCCAATTTGGCTGATACCTCCAGTCGCTGCTACCCTGTTAGTATAAATTTTGTTAAGAACTATTTATATCTCAAAAACAAAAAGAGCTATGAGATTCAAATTTTATATTTAAATAAAGCACCCCCCGGGACCGTGTAAATAAGCTTTTAAACAAAATCGGCCAAAAATTACTAGTACTTTACTGATGTACTTTTTCAGTTTTTTTCGATTTTCTCTAAATTTCCTCTAAGGATTTTTTTTTAATTCATTTAATTTTTTAATTCATTTTTCATTCATAATCAACTATTTTTTAGATGCTCTTTAAAAAGTATATTAGTGAATTTTTTCGTTGAAATCGTTTGAAGTACACTTTACTAATGTACTTTTTCAGTTTTTGGCGATTTTCTCAAAATTCGATGCAACGATTTTGTTTAAAATTCATAAATCAACTATTTTTTAGATGCTATTTTAAAAGTATATCAGTGAAATTTTTCGTGGATATCGTTTGAAGTAACCAGGGGCGTATATAGAAATTTTTTCGGGGGCCCGAACTCAAAAATTTTTCTGAGGAAAATTTTTTTTTAAGAAACATACTTTTTTTCACACGAAATTTTTTTTTTTCACACGAAATTTTTTGAGGAACATTTTTTCTATTACGGAACCAAAGTTGTCCATCCTTCGGAAAATTTTGTTGCGCTGATGTCTGTATATCCCTAAATATGTATATGTGTTTGGGAAATTTCGGGGGGCCCGGGCCCCCTCGGCCCCCCCTTAAATACGCCCCTGGAAGTAACCTTTACTGATGTGGAACCATTCGTAGCTCAGCGCCATCTATGAATCGTCGCGTGGTCAAGTTTGGAACTAAAGTGCTAAGATCAACTAAATATATCTCGACACGAAAAATCTGGTGTGACAAGCCGAAGAGTAAGAGAAAGTTGTGTGCAATGCGACCAGTCCACCAGATTTTTTTTTTTAATTGAACTTTCCCTCTCTCTCTCTGTCTCTTACCCAAGAAGATAAATGAATTCCTCCTTAAAGTGTAATAATGTAATCCAAAAGAGGAAATTATAAATTTAAACCCCGTTTCGGGTCTTGTATGAGTTTCGTGCTTTGGTCAAATTAAGTGCTTGAAAGGGGTGAGGTTAGGTGGAGTTCTCACTCACTCACTCACCTCACCTCGCCATGTAACCACACTTACAGCACCTCCATGCAACCACACTTACATGTCTCTTTAAAGCACAGTACACAATGCCAATTAACGCCCTTCAGTCATTTAGGCACAGAGGGAGGGAGGGAGTCTCTCTCTCTGTCTCACTTGCACTCTCACTAATGGATGCACGACCCCACCCCTCTCGAAATGCACACGTGACTAATTGCAGCCCTTTACATACCTGTGGGGTCTGTGTTAGATGACGGGTAAATCAACATGAAGCATTGAAATTTAATTAGAATATTGACAATCAATTATTTAAAACGATTTTATCAATTACCACCCCCCCACCCCCCCTCCTTTCAAGGATGCATACACAATTCGACATCGCCAATTAAAGATTTAATTATGCAATTCAAGTTCATGATCTTAATTTCACTCGTGTGTGTGTGTGTGTGTGTGTGTGTGGTAGTAAATGAAGAGAAAATTTTGATGGTGGTGGCGAGTTAATTAAAGATAATTGAATTTGATTGGCTCTCTCTCTCTCTCTCTCTCTTTTGGCATAAATTCAAAGTTTTGTAGAGGTTTAATTACGAGGCTTAGGTGTATTACCTAAATTGAGATACATGTAGATACTATTAACCTGCATAAATGCATTTACCTAACTGGCTCAATTCTAAAGTACGATCTTCACACATCAACTCATTTTTTTGGGAGGGGTTGACCTCATTAAAATAAATAACAAAATATGTCACAATTGAACAGTGAATTTATTTAATAAATTTTACTTTCTCTTACCTCTATATATGTTAAGAGAAAGTATTGGATTCATGTTAAAAATTCAATGTCGAGATTTTGATGGATATACACGTTTTGTGGTCCCCTGAAAAAGTGTTTTTTGCAACATGGTCCGTTTGTGGGTGTGTCTGTGAACAAAATATCTCAAGAACGAAAAGAGCTAGGAAGTTGAAATTTTATATTTAAGTTTGCTATCCCCAAGGGACGTGACACGAAGCTTTTGAATAAAATCGGCCAAAAAGTATTGCTACTTTACTGATGCACTTTTTAAATTTTTTTCCGATTTTCTCAAAATTCACTCCAACGACTGTTTTTAAAATTCAAAAATCAATTATTTTTTAGATGCTCTTTGAAATGTATATTCTCATTTTGCCATTGAAATCTTCTGAAGGCCACTTTACTCTTGTACTTCATAGAGAAGATAGGAGAAATGGTTGCCATGGTAACAAAATATAAATATTTTCCCATACTTTTTTTTTTCTCATTCACACTCACACTCACATTCCACAGTCTTTTCGGCAACTTAGGCCATTTAAGACTTTGACGATAACCGTTGTAAGTAATATATAAATTGTAGGTTCAGGCATTTCTATTTAAGCCATCTGGTATCCAAATGGCTTAAATAAAATCATCGGACTGCCTGGGTCCGAACCCGCGATGTTTGGTATAGGAGGTAGGCACGCTACCTACTACGCCAAACTCGGGGGCTTCCCATAGTTATAAATTGTAAATCTTTTTTTTTTTCTTAAAACATTCACACTCACATTCACACAGTCTTTTCGGCAACTTAGGCCATATAAGACTTTGACGATAACCGTTATTTATTAATTTTTCTATATTAGGGTCCAGGCATTCTTATTTAAGCCATATGGTATCCAAATGGCTTAAATAGAAATGCCCCACAATATGGACAGTCACACCATATTTCTTTTAAAAGGATTTTGGCTACAGTGGCCATTGCCTAAATCTCTATTCACAAAATTATTATTTTTTTACAAAATATATAGTTAAAGAAAGGGAGGGAGTCTTCCCGGGAACAGCAGCCGGGTGAATTAAAAAAGTTTTATATTATGTAATATGGTAAACTCTGAAAATACGGTCACTGACTTTTAACTTCTTTTTCAAATTTAATTATGTGATACCAAACGCGGTGAAAGCTCGGATTGGTGACCTCGAATAACCAGCGTGTGGAACGTCCCCCGGGAACCATCAATACTTTGTATATAGGCCTAATAAATTCAAACCCCAAATATCCTCTTTAGCCGTCTAGGGAATGAGAAGAGAGGTTCTTTTGTTGTGTAGCTAATGCAAAAGTGTTAAATAAGAAACCGTTACAAATTAATATTTTGAGAATAAAAACGTAATTTTTTTTCAGTCTCTGAATTTATTATCTTCTTTAACAACGTGTATTTCGTATGCACCGAGCATCTATTTTAGTAGGAGCAAAAGTTATTTGTTAAAAGTTATTTTTCACCACTCTTTAGATGAAATTCTAAATTTTAAAACAATTATTTAAGATTTGTAAATATTTTAAAGTTACATAAATGTAAATGTTGTTGTTTTTCGGATTTGAGCATGTGTACAAACTTCCCCGAGTGGGAGGACTCCTTGTCATCTGCCTACGCCTTCCTATCTCTCTTGAAAATGCTCTTTAAGATATTTTTCTCTTTCATTTGAAACGTTAATAAATAAATGAACACCCATCTAAAATGTCAGAGACAGCTTTGTACACAAGTCCCTATAATAAATACAAGTGAATTCTTTTTTTTTTTGAGAAATAAAAAGAATCTGTGATATTAGCAACGGGAATCTTTTTTTTTTTTTTTTTTTAAATATATACATCTAACAAAAATAAATATAAAAAATTAATTAACTCCCTAAGAAAAAAAAAGGACGTAAATATTTAATGATTTCCTTTTAATGTGAAAATTTAATCATTTCTTTAGAGCGGCGTTTTCCAAACCGGGAGACTCGGGCTCTAAATGGCCTCAGATCCCAAAAAAAGACCTTGAATAAATAAATAAATAAAAATATAGATTATAGAAAATAAAGTTAAAAATTAACATAATTAAATCTCACAATTATTATCCCATAATTAAAGATATATATTAAATTTCAATTTTGCCATTTTATAATAGAAAAATTATTTGTTATATCAGAACTTAACTAAATGTAAGTAATTAAATTTATCTAAATGACTTTTCGAAAAATAATCCTGTAAAACTGTATCAATTAATTCTCGGTTTTTAAGATTGGCATTATATGAATTCATTAGTTAATTAATTATTTTGAATATATTTTTTTAAATACTTTTTTAATAAATTGAAAATCAACTCAACGCTCATTTTCTATTTTGAAATTCATTAAAATTTGAAGTGCATGACGCTATTCTGCTGCTGGCTGCGCGTTATTTGATATTCGATATGTTAAAATTATTTAATTAAATGTTTATTTTTTTGTTTAGCCTAAAATAAATTGAAAATTTCAAAATACATTCATTTCTAGAATATTTTACAATTTAATGGGGATGGTAATTGAAAATAAAAAAAAAATTGCATTTTTATAGAGAGCCTACTTATTTGAATGATATATGACGTATGAGTATAGCCACTGTGAGTTCCAAAAGTTGTGTTTTTATTAATTTCTCTTACCCTATATGGACCCTGTTATCAAGGGCGGTCCCACAGGGGGGGGGGGTCAAGGGGGTCGTGACCCCCCAAAATATTTTTTTTTTTAACACACACTTTTTTCCCACTCACTCTCCCATTCACACAATCTTTTCGGCAACTTAGGCCATTTAAGACTTAAACGATACTCATATTTGATTAATATATACTTATTGGGGCCCAGGCCCATTTATTTATAGTATAAAAAAAAAAACAGTGACCACCCCCCCCAAAATGTAAGGCTAGGACCGCCCTTGCCTGTTATGTATTAGTGCGTCAATCGCCAAAAAATTAAAAAGTGAGTTAAGCACGGAATATTGTTTCAAATGCTTTGATTAATAGTATTTTTTATGAAATATGTCCTAAAAAAATTTATATTTAATCTTACTTGCACAATTGACAAAAAAAAATTATATATAATCCAATGAATACAAAAAACTTTAATGTTAATTTTCCCAAATCTCGGTAGCTGGCGCTTGACACACTAATGCGTAACAGGGTCCATATATTACATATATACATAGGTAAGACAAAGTAAAATTGATCTATAGAATTAGAAAAATAAATAAGAGATAGCAAATATATAATATTTATGTATAACCGAATGTAAAGGAATTCAGCGGCTTTTTCCGAACAGAATGTCTTTGCCAAAAAAAAAAAAAGAGAGAGAGAGGAGAGAAAAAAAAAACAAAATAACATTTCTAGACACTTTTGCGAATCGTAAAAGCGATAGGAGAACGAGACAAGATTGGAAAGACATGAATATAAAATTCAAATTCACCGATATTTCAGTGAAAGGGCTTTTCGCATGCCTTAAAAAAAAAATATGTTAGGATTGCTTGCTAACTGTTGTATTTGTGGGTGTGCGTGTGCGTGTGACGATGTTATCAGATTTAAGACCTTTTAAATTACTCTATCATTTTTGTTTTTATTTTAAGAGAAAGGCAAAACACACGGAAATTGAGATATACATATAGTACATGGACCAGGGAGTAACGGAATAATAATTTGAATCTCTTAAATATTTTGGAAAATTAATTATAATCAAATTTCTTCAATATGGGAACACAAAATCGACAAGTTGGCTTGGGATTTAGAGAGCATCCTTTGTGCTCTCTGACCAGCTTTCTGGTTGTACGATTAGGGGCTGTGGGAGGAGCTACCTAGCAGATAAAAAAAAAAAAAGAGCACGCATACGACTGACTCTTTAAACAGTCATAAATAGAACCTTTTCCCAGTCGGTACCCTCGCTTAAACTCCAGATCCTTCCTTAACATCTTAACGCTTGCATTGCAAAAAGAAATATCCCAAATTGGCAATAAACTTGATCGCCTGAGGCCCGTGGCTAGGCGGAGAGCCCGCTGAAGGAGGGCTCAACTCATCTTATTTATTTTTAATGAACAAATTTTTACGATACCACTGAAAAAATAATTTTAATATGTCGAAAAGAGAAATTTAAAAAATTCATCATGGGTTGCCCGTCTTCCAGCAAGTATGGAACGAATTTAAGGTGCGCGTCTCGAAAAGCCGTTAGAAGACGATTCACTACCGAGTTCCTCTAGGCGGCAAGAGATGGCGTTAGTTCTGCCCATAGGAATACAAGGGATTTATTCCATTTCATTTTAAAGATTCCAGCTAATTAATTAAGGGTGAAAAATTAATTAATTTTTAACACAATGATTACTAATTTAATTATCTACAAGATATAGAGCGAATTTTTTTAAAATATCTTTTATTTAATGCGATTAATCTAAAAAAAAAAAAATTTATTTTTTCGAAAATCAAAAAAAGGGCTTCTATAAGTTGTAGAAATTTTAAATAGCTTTAATTTAAAAAAAATTTGAGGTCGATAGCTTCAAAATTATGGCCGCTGGAAACTCCCAAAATCAGCACCCCGAGACGCGCACCTTAACAAAGAAAAAAGAAAAGGTCAGTGTTTATTATTGCCAAAAGTTGATCGTGTCATATTTATTTACTTTTTGAGTGAGTTTAAACATTTTTATCTAATCAGAAAATAAAATGGAAAATTTCTTCACCCCAAGGCGATATGGAATAAACAAGTCGTCTGGATAATCCAGTAAATAACGACATTTAATTTTCAAAATTCCAACTTTATCTTGTCTCTTTAGAGAAAAAATCAACTTTGCTTTTTATTTAGAAAAATGGTATCTTTAAAAAAAATGAATAACTGCAAAAGACATCTAATCAACTCTGTCTGCATGCTTTGAAGATAAAAAATAAATAATTATGAAAAGTAGTAAGATAAAAATATAGGCCTAAAAATGGATCCGATGTTTTATGGCTGTTTAATGTCTGGATGGGATGACACAGACAAAAAGTGAAATATTTCTGTGTGGACATTTTTAAGCATGAAGGAAATGAGGTAGGAGGTTGAAATTTTATATTTAAGTTAGGTACCCCCCTGGCACGTGACAGGAAGCTTTTGAATAAAATCGGCCAAAGAGTAATAGTATTTTACTGATGTACTTTTTCTGTTTTTTTTTTTTTTTTTTTCGATTTTCTCAAAATTCGCTCTAACGGTTTTGATTAAAATTCAAAAATCAATTATTTTTTAGATGCTCTTTAAAATGTATATTCTCATTTTGCCATTGAAATCTTCTGAAGACCACTTTACTCTTGTACTCCATAGGAAAGATAGGAGAAATGGTTGCCATGGTATCAAAATATAAATATTTTCCCATATTTATAAATTTTACATCTTGAATTCAAATGTAGTACCGTACTGTCGGGAACTAAATACATGTCGACACAAAAAATCTGGTGCGAGGAGAGCAGAACACAACTTTCTCTTAACAAATGTAATAGAAAGTTGTGTCCTGTACGACTAGTCACACCAGATGATATTTTATAAATATTAGAATTGATTAGATAAATAAATCTGGTAGAGTGGGAAATAGATTATATTGATATAAAATCTCCATTTATAAATTTAAACAAATTTTGTTTAAAATTTCACATTAAATGACAGAAATAAATATTTCTCTATTTTTTTTTTTACTCGAATATTTACCGTAGTCACGGATTAATTAAATATGAATTTATTTAATGTCAGAGCTTTTGTCATATGATTTATCCTTCCATTTAAATTTCATTAAAATAAGATTGATTCGCTTTTCTATTATTATTATTTTTATTTTTTAACACTCACACTTTTTTCCCACTCACACTCACACATCCATACACACAGTCTTTTTCGGCAACTTAGGCCATAAAAGACTTTAAACAATACTAGTATTTATAATATATACCGGTATATATTGGGGTCCAGGCATTCTTATTAAAGTCATTTGAATGCCTTAAATAAAATCATCGGACTGCCTGGGTCTGAACCCTCGACCCTTGGTCTACAAGGCAGGCGCTCACCTAAGTACAGTTCAAGAAAGTTGAAAATTAAAATAATTAAAACTCACAATTATTATTCAATAATTACTGAGATATATTAAATTTTAATTTTCATATTTATATCTTATAGTAAGTAGGTGTAATGATAAAGAAATTATAAATTAATTAAATATTAAATATAAATGGTTTTAGTTTGTGAAAACTGTAAATTGGAAAAAAATTTAATTAATTAGTTTTTTCCTTTCGTTGCGTTTTTTTACAAATGATTAGGGATGTGGTATCGAAAATAAAGTGTCGATACTTGAACTTGGTATCGTATCGATAGAAAAAGTATCGAGTATTTTTTAAGTATGAGTATTTTTTTTTTAATGTCTTCGTCATCTTAACGTCGATCAAAAGGTTCACCGGAAGATCAGTGCGATATATGCTCCCTTCCTCAGACCAATGATCGCCAGGACTTTCTGCAGGATCAATCCCCCTCCCCTCCTGGGTTGAATCGCAGCGTAAAGTGTACTTAAATTATTTTCACGTAAAGTTTTATTGATATAGACTACTTTTTAAAGAGTATCTAAAAAATAATTGATTTTTGAATTTTAATCAAAATCGTTAGAGCGAATTTTGAGAAATCGAAAAAAAAAACAGAAAAAATACATTAGTAAAGTACTAGTACCCTTTGGCTGATGTGATTGAAATTTCTTGAAATACTTGCAATACAGGTACTTGGCTTAAGTATAAAATTTGAGTATCGAGAGTTTTTTCGTTTTTGAGTAATTCCCATTAACCCCCTTTTTTTGGTATTTCACTTGAAATCAATTTATTTTATTGTGAAAAAATCTTAAATTTCCGGAAGATCGATTCCAGTTAAAAGATCAAAACATAATATTTATGTTAATTTCTCTGAAAGAGATTTTATTGCTTTTAAATGCCTGTTTTATTGCTTTTCTCGAAATTGCCATTAAAAGGAGGCGATTCCTTTTAGCTTGAATTTGACGTCATTTTCACAATCATTTGAATGAATTTCAACTGAAATATCAAAACGTGTGGATTAAATTAAATAACTGAATAAGGAAAGAACTCTCGATAGACAAATTTTATACTTTAGCTAAGTATTCATGTGCCAAGCATGGGCAGGAATTTCATTCCAATCGACCAAATAGTACTAGTACTTTACTGAGGTACTTTTTCAATTTTTTTTATTTTTCTCACAATTGGTGTGTCCCTACAAATGATTAGAAGAGAAAATAATTTTTCCAATAAATTCTCTAAAATAGCAGAGAAATTTTGATTTTATTATAGTAACTAATTCAGTCTTCAAAAGAGAGAAGGGTTTTTGGGGTGGCTTTAAACCAACGACACTTATGGAAATGAGAGAAGAGGGTAGAGAAGGGATGCTTTAATATGAGTATCATATGAGACAGGCCTCTAATTAGCGCCCTTTGGTCCTACCACCAACTATATTATTCCAGACCACCTCCAAGGGAAGGAGGAATTTAATGCTACGAGAGGGAGAGAGAGGAAGGATATCATCTAGAAAACCTAAAACCCAACTTGAAACATTAAATAGAATATTATTCAAAAGGCTTTTTGAAAATAGATAGATTTTCCCTTTACCTGATTTGTATTCATTATCACAAATAATTAATCATAAGCTCCATGGTGATTCTGTTTTTATTTTTCAGCTCAAATAAAATAATTCTTCATTAATGGTGTGTTTTGTGACTTTTTGTAATGGAGTCAATATAATTCAAGAAAATAACGTTCCAGCCTCCAGTCTAACAATACGACAAATTTTCTTTCATGAATCAATTCACGTCTTTTGGATGTAACTAATAATTAATGACGGGACAAAAAAAGCACAAAAATTTGGAAAAAAAGGTGCTTAAAATCCTGATCCAGAGCTGTTAAAAAAAAACACTTAAGTGTTTTAAAAAACTTAAAATTTTAGATTTTAACCAGAACACTGGTCAAAAGTGATTAAAACCGTCCAAATGTGGTTTTAACCACAACTTTTAAATAGAATCGACCAAAGAGTACTAGTACTTTACTGATTTACTTTTTTTATTCTTATTTGTTATCGGAAACCTGATTATAAATAACATTTCAAAGGTTTTTATGTGTTATCTGAAACTAAATATTTATATGAGATGTACTCACCAGGACTGTAGATGTATATTTGTTTTTTAATGGACAGAAAAGGCCTGTTCATCTTTCCTTAAATATTTATATGCCGAAACAACAAAATCTGATGTGACAAGCACACAACAAAACTTTCAATTAGCGAATATAAGAGAAATTTGTGTTGTGCGGCCAATCACACCAGATTTCTTTTTGTATCGGGGTAGTTTACGATGAAATCAATTTTTTTTTTTTTTTATTAAAAACCCATTTAACTGAAGAAATTAATTTTAAAAAAAGCGCCTCACACAGTGTGGAATCAAAATTAATCAATAAAAACCACTGGTCAAAATTGGATTAAAACCAGGACGGTTTGGACCAGTGGTTTTAACAGAACAACCCCTGTTCTGGTCCAATTTTTCTTTTATTTTTTGACCAATAGATACTAGAATAGTATTTACTGCATCTTCATAATATTTAATATTAATAACATTGGCGGATTCTACTAACTATAAATGCTGTTTTTACAAAAATTGGATAATCGGACTGAAATTTAAAATAACTTTAAATAAAAGTCAAATAAATTTTGTGGAATAAAGTTAGGGTATTTTAAAAAATTCTTGACCTTCTTGAATTGCACACCTGGCCCAGGAGGATTTGCTTAACATGAACGTTTTTTATGGCATAATGTTTTGTTTAAAAATTATGTAAATATACTATTTATGAATTAAATGGAAATATAGGCCTACGTAAAATAAGTTCAAAGGGAGAAAAAAAAAATTATAAAACTTCAAAAAAAGCAAATCTCAATACACTTAAGAACTCTTAAGAAAATTTAATCACAAACTTTGCAGCCAGGAGATTAAATAAAAAAATAATTTAATTTTTATTCGCCGACATTTCGGTCGCCAATCACGACCTTCATCAGGACAAATACACGATCTTAGGTATTTTAATGTCTATTGCAATCATATACAATTTCTTTTTAAGTATTTGAATGTACAAAAATGATCATTTAATCAGAGACCATAAGCAAGTAGATTGTTGTTTTTATATATCTTATCATATTAAAAAGAAATTGTATATGATTGCAATAGACATTAAAATACCTAAGATCGTGTATAAAGTTTATAATATTTGCCCTGATGAAGGTCGTTGCTTGGCGACCGAAA